>JANIIA010441459.1:0-19464 GCA_027478495.1 Erythroxylum alaternifolium | reverse complement strand
ACTAATTTAATCTTAATCCATATAGTGTTAGGTTAGAGGCTCAGTGCATAGTTTCACATTTCAAAATTCATAGAGCACTTAGTTCCAAGTTATGCCTCCAAATCTTTATTTTTATAATGGGTAAGAAACATTATACCTAAAGAAACTAAACAGGACAAATGGGGTTGACATGAAGCTGGAAATTCATCATGCCCCACAAACCTTGTGCTTTTTTTATTTCTTTTGACCATAACCCTTTGTGGCTTAAGGCATCGAAAAATCCAACTCTGCTCTATTTTAATATGCTCGTGCTTGAAGTTTCTTGTGTGTCAAACCACTAACCAAGACAACAGAATCTCACTTAAGACACCCACACAAATAGAGAGAGAGAGAGGTCAATTTTATTTATGTTTTGTAAAATGGAAAGCTAGTGACAAAACAACTATAAGTTTTGGTTGAATGGTGCTTCTGCCTTGTATGGACAAGAAGGAAGATTCATTTACTTAGGCAAAACTTGGGAATGAACCATTTTGTGTCCTTCACGCAACAAGACAACCTAAAAATGGCAAATTCACATTACTTGCAAGTGTGAAGGGAAAAAGAAAGCTAGATATAACTCTTAGATTTAACTAAGCACATCAAAGCTATATGTGCATAAACACAAGGTTAGTAAAATCTCCTCTTTGCTAAAACATGATGGTGGTTTAGCTCAATCACAAAATAAGATCAAGTAAGAAGCTTATGATTACTTTCTTTGATTCTCAAGATTTTTACTAATTATTTTTAATTATTGTCGTTGACGCCAAATGATTCACGCAGCCAATTCTTATTAAACAAATTATGCTAAGGAGCTGAAGTTGAAAATGAAAGTATTCTGTTTCTGCCTCCCAAGTTATCAGCTGGCCTCTTTCCAAGAAATTGAAAATGAAAGCATTTTTTTAAAGTTATCAGCTGGCCTCAGCATTGAACCTTTCAATACTGAGGATGTTGAGAGAGACGTGTTTGAGCTCAATCTAGATAAGTCTCTTGGCTTAGATAGACTAATGCTAGTTTTCTATAATAAAAAAAACTTGAAATCTTAATAAAGAAATAGTAACTAATGTTGTCTTAAATTTTTTTAAAGTAAAAAATGTTAAGAGAAATCAATAAAAACTATATTTTCCTTATTCTTAAAATTCAAAATCTAAGCTCCCACAAAGTCAGTTAATAGTTTCTGCAACTACAAAATACCTTACCCCTTAGTTATCCTAAATCACAAATCTACAATTTTAGGATCCTCCTTTTACCTATCTACCAATCACAACTTGAAAAATAAGATTTAAGAAATGCTCACTAATATTGGAAAAAATATATGCAAGATTTTGTATTTGATGTAGTATATGTCTCTCTTTTACTAGTAGGGTGCAATTATTCAACTTTATACTTAATTCTATATGTCTACTTATCCCCTCATATTTTTCTCTTTAAAGGGCTTATCAAAACCATAGAGAAGAAGTTAAGGAGTCTTCTGTGGTCATGTGATCTAAACATGAAGTCATTTACAAAAGTTAATTAATTAGAAGTCAGTTTACCTAAGAAAGAAGGAGGCGTAGTAGTTCAATCACATCAACTAAAGTAGGAGTTCAAATATTGACCAACTAAGAAAGAAGTTCAAATATTGACCAACTAAAGCAGTGGCTGAAAACTTCAATCACAGCAAAGGAAAGCAATTCCCAAGTATGAAACTAGTAAGAGAAGAGGCAGAATAATTAAAAAAGAAAGAAAGAAAAGCTGATCCAATGCACATAACTAGAGGGGGCAAAATCAAGTCTTGATGCAATGGCAACAAAATAAGACACAACCTCAAATTCCCACAGACGAAAACAAAACGAAATCAGAAAGAATGAACAAGTTAGGGTAACAAGGGGAGAGATGCAGCGACAGGATAAAGGCAAACAAGGGGAGGAGATGAACAGCAAAATAAACTTACCTTACTGCCAAGACGAAGCACAGCGAAGAAGGGCGACAAAACAGAGAGCACTAGTCGGAGAGGAGTGGTCGGCGAGGAGGTGCGTTGTTAGGTTTGAAGAAGAAATTGTCTTACCCTTGAATCATAAGTAAATCATTTGAAGGGTATTCCTATAAATTTACGTATGTGTTTTGTTTATGTCCCTGGGACAAGAAATTTTGTCCCTCGATTTTGGAAGGAACAAAAATTTTATGTTTCTTTCATCCGGAGTCGGGACAGAAATCAATGGGGACAACAAGCAAACAGGTTAGAGACAGGATTTTTGTGTTCCTGTCATCTGTCCCTAGCCATGGGGACATAAACCAAACATAGGGTTATGGTATCAGAGCACGAGTTAGACATCAAAAATGGGGTCCAACATTCTTATGGTATCAGAGCGACTAGGTTTAGGTCTAAGATGGGGATTAGGTTTAGGAATACATTAGGCTTTGAACGAGTAGTTTTCAAAAAATATGAAATGAACATGCGTTATTTTTAAATGATCCTCATGCATTGTTTTGTATTGTTTTACATGATTTAAAATTGTTTTTTTAAAGCATGAGCTAAAAGTTTTTTTAATGTTTTCAATTGAAGGAGTGAATATGCCGCCTCGAAAAAGAATTTGAGGAACTCTGACTCGATCTGGCTCTCACCGAGGAAGTACGGATGAATCGTATATCTCGCAAGATGCTAGGACACACTCTGCTCCTGATTCTGAGGTACCTAGTGTGCAGCATGAAATGCCACCGCCTCCTCATCCTATGCCTAATTTGGATCTGCGGTTCTTTCAAGCCTCTACTCAGGTTTTCACAAATGCCATGGGCCAAGGGTCACAAGTTCTGATACCAACTCCGGTGGAGAGGAGTGGGCAGTATGATAAGCTTCGCAAGTATGGAGCTATAGATTTTAATGGTAATACGAATTTGAAAGAGGCTGAAGCATGGTTGAAGAGGACCGAGAGAGTCTTGCTTTAGATGAAGTGTTCTAATGAAGAGAAATTGGATTATGCAGTGGGTTTGCTGCAAGGGGATGCACTGCATTGGTGGAAATCAGTTTCCCATAGTCAGGTTATGCCTCCTGTGTTATCATGGAGAGATTTTGTGGAAGTGTTCAGGAAGAAGTATCTCTCCAGGGTTTATGTACAAGAGAAGGTCAGAGAGTTTTTGAATTTCACACGGAGGGACATGAATGTAAGTGAGTATGAGCTGAAGTTCACTCAACTTTCTTGATATGCGGCCAACATTGTGGCGAATGAGGAGGATAAATGCCCAAATTTGAGGGAGGACTTCATTTGGGGATCAAGGAGAAGGTGTTAATCTAAAACTTCTGTGACTACCAGCAGTTGGTAGATGCTATACTTCAGGCCGAGAAATTGGAGAATATCAAGTATGAAGTGAATAAGAAGAGGAAGAACCGGGAGCAGTCTTCTAAGAAGGGAATGAGTGCTCCAATGCCTGAGAATAGTACAAGGAGTTTCCATACTCAGAGTGGGTAGGGAGTAACGCCTCTACTAAGAATAAGAAATTAAGGGCAAATCCAGCGCGAGCCTCAACTGAGAGAGGCAATAGCAGGGTGGAGAGGAGCAGGTACATGGACCCTCAATGTGAGCATTGTGGGAAGTTTCACAAAGGAGAATGCTTCAAGTTACTTGGAGCATGTTTTCGATGCGGGGAGAAGGGACATATGATCAGGGAATGTCCCCAAATGATAAGGCAAGAGGGGTAGCAGTTGCAAGCCCCAAGGAAAATAGAAACAGTGGGAACTAGGCCAGTCACTAAGGTGGGCAGTTATGGGGCTGCAAGGAAGGTTATCCCTTCAGGAAGGCCAAGGGGTCAGGCACAGGCCAGGGTATTTTCCCTGACAAGAGAGGAGGCCGCAGCCGTACCTGAAGTTGTCACAGATATGGCTCAGTTATTTAATTATGATGTATATGTCTTAATTGATTCTGACTCCACGCATTCATTTGTTTCTGCAAGCATAACATTATGTGGTGTGAACTTGGTGCCATTGGAAGATCCATTGATTGTTAGCACTCCTTTAGGGAGGAAGGTGATAATAAGTCAAGTGTATAGAGATTGTAAATTAGTTATTGATGGTGTTAGACTGGTAGTCAACTTGTTGCCACTAGAGCTAAAGGGTCTAGATGTTATACTGGGTATGGATGCCATGGAGAAATATTGTGCAAAGTTAGACTGTAGTCTCAAAGAGGTAGAGTTTGACTTTGGCAATGGAAAGAAGGTGACCTTTAGAGGAGACAAAAGAATGCCGTCAGCTAGAATGATTTCAGCTTTATTAGCTGACAGGATGATGAAATATTACCTATCAATGTCTAAACAAGCAGTTGATGACAATTTAAAAAGCTTCAAAAAACAAATCTAAATCACCAAAGTCAAAATTAACTTAAGGGGAGAAAAACAAGGCTAGTTCTTGATGTGAACCCCGTAAATCAAGATCTAGGAACCTACGAACAAGTTGTTTAAAGGAATATCAAGAAAAGCTAAATCAGTTCTGTTTTTAAGAAAACCTTGACCAATGTTTTAAGAAACACAAACCAAAGTTATAAAGAAGGATATTGACATCACACTCTACGAAAAGAAGAGATCGAGAGTGATAAGTCAGATGAACACCATAAGGAATAACCTTGATAAGTTCCAAGTTCAATGAAGAACTAACAAAATGAATAAACTCACCAATTTCGTAGAAAGCAATTCTAATCTGAATTCTTGTACAAAGATAACGATTATATAGGCTAAAGAAAACCTTAATCAATCTTCTAGCAATGATTGATTCCTAAAAATAAGGAAATTCCTAAGATTTAGGAAACCTTTTCAAAATTGATTCCAAAAGCCAAATATAGAAAGTGCACTTTTAGGCAGCCCAAATCAGCTAGAGATCTCCTAAAATCATCAAAATAACATAGTCTTCTAATTAGGTCAAATAAACAATTAATTAGGTCTATTTAATGTGTGAATTATATGGTTGATTGATCTCTCAAAGCCCAGATCTTCTTCTATTGTTGCTTGGTTAGCCCAAACATCTTTAACCAGTCCAATAAGAGCTTTCTTCATCCTTTCAGCTTTAGCCTGAGTTATTGGACCTCTGCCAATGTGTAATGGATCATTGAAATATGTTGAACCAGATTGTACTATCCTTTGCATGTCCTTAGTTTCTTTTCTATCAATTCCTCTTCAAATTCAAGGAATCGACATATCAAATGCTTTCGATTCATAACAAGAGGACATATTGCCTATTAATGTCCAAACAAAAAGTTAATCATAATTAGAAATGGAGAACTCATTAATAAAAGTGAAGATGAAGAATATATTGACATGCCTAAATTAAGGCAGAAAATTATTACAAAAGCAAAAATGATAACAGGAAAATAAACACAAATAAAAGAATTATGGAATAAAATGATTACACAAGGAAACAACATAAAAGGAAATAATCTAAGGATGATAATAGGAGGATTAACACCAAAAAGTTTGCAACAGTTGAAGATAAGCAAAATGTTGCAGCTTTTGATTTAAACAGATTTGCACAACTTTTTACAACAATTGAAGATGAAAATATTTTTTATAATTAATATGACCCAAAATAAAGGAAAATAGATTAACAGAAAAAATTTGATGTAATTTTGGCTAAAGAGAAAGACGAGAACAAAGAACAATGTATCAAAAATTAAAGAAACGTGAATAAAAAATAAAAGCAAGCAAGATGGAACAATAAAATGAACACAAGGATTTATGTAACCTGATTCAAGGAGTTTGATTCTAATAGAAAATGATAACAATCTTGGTTAGGAAACAACTAAGACCCAAAATCAATAACTGAAAAGAAACCCCCAAATCCTTCTTGAATCAAGCAAAGAACCTCACCCCAACTAAACTTGTTGATTAGAGCTAAAGTTATAAACTAACCAATACAAATTACCTTAAAGAGACCTAATTTATTTTTGACTGAAGAACCAAAAGAAAGTCCTCAAAATAGAGAAAGATTCACATTTTATTGATGATAAGAAGATTTTCGTAATTCACCACATTTCCTCTTTAAATAGGCACCAAATGATGAAAATCCTATAAGGATGTTGCCTTATTAAATAGGCACCAAATGAAAAAATCCTATAAGAAGTATCTTCTTGACTATTCCTAAATATGACTAAATAAGAAAGACTTGACTAGGAAGGATTCTCTTAAGTAATGGATATGAATCAACCTTAATCAGCCTTAAATTTGAAATCCTTCATAAAATAACTTGACAACTAATAGTAATTAATGAAAAGAAGTCAAAACACGAAATTGCCGGCCCACATCTTTAACCTTTTCAAAAGGTAAATATTAGATTGGGCTTCATTAAAAACAAGAATGTGGATCATCCTTGCATATTGAATTAAAGCATTATTTTTCGTGCATTAGGCTTAGTCCTTCTTGGACCTGAAGATAAGTAATTAATCTTGATAATGCCTTAGAATCTTTGACAGCAGCCTCATTGTCTTGAACGTCCATGATCAACCCTTGCAAAGCCTCCTTCACGTGCTTAGTTCTTGCTCTTGTCATAGGACCTCCAATGCCTTGTAAACGATCAAAGATTGTTGATAAAAGTTAATCTCCATCATTCCCTCCCTCCTTAAAAGGATATTTCACTCAAATCACATATATTAGATAAAAGATAAGTCAGCAATATTAAATGTAGCACTAACATTGCCATAATGACTTGATAAATTGAGCTTGTAGGCATGGTCATTGATTAGCTCCAACACTTGAAAACGGTCATCTCCTCTAGGTTGCAATTTTGATTTCCTTTGGCAGCAAATCTTTCTTTACTCAAATGAACCTAAACCCAATCTCCAAATTGCTCATTCTTTTTCTCTATATTAGCTCAGGTCTTGGCATGTAAATCCTTAACAAAATCTAGCTTTCTCTTTCCATCAAAATTGGCCCATTCATTAGTAGGTAATTGCAAAACATCTAAAGCAATCAAAGGGTTAAAACCATAAATAATTTCAAAAGGAGAATATGAAGTAGTAGAATGCATAGCCCTAAGAACTCAACATGTGGTAAACATTTTTTTCATTATTTCAACTTATTTTGAGTGATGGTACACAGAAATGTAGTAAAGATCCTATTAATTAACTCAATTTATCTATCAATTTAAGATTGTGCAATGGTAGAATATAATAATATAGTGCTTAATTTATTCCACAAAGTGTGCAAAAAATGATTCAAGAACTTACAGACCTATCATCAAAAGCAAATATGTTATTCTTATCACTATGAGATTTAGTTAAACCCAATACAAAATTCATAGATATGTAAGGTTGACTAGGCATAGGTAAAGAAGTATACCAACTATAAGGTATTTCTTTTGACTTAGCTTGTTTACAGGTTATGCATCTATCACATACAAATTGCACACTTAGGACATGCAAGCCGCACTTTTCCAAAATAAACATCACTATCGTACAAATTCTTAATGAACCCAAGCAATTTAGTTTGTAAAGAAGTCAATGGTGCATCCCTCCTAAATAATGCATCAGCTATAACATTTTCCATACTTTATCAAATGATTGTATAAGGAAATGATTCAATGAACTCTAAGAATCTGTCATGTCTTTTAAGTAGTTTACCTTGGGACCTCAAAAATTCCAAATGAATAATGAACTCCTTTAGCCATAAGTATTGTTGCCATATTTGTAGAGTCTTCACTAATGCATACAATTCCTTACCATAAGTTGGGTAATTCAAGGCTACTACACTAAGCTTCTTGCTAAAGTAAGCAATTTGTTTAGAGTCCTACATCAAAATAGCTCTTATACCAATTCCAGACACGTCGAATTAAATCTCAAAAACTTAAATAAACTTGGGTAAAGAAAGCAAAGGTGCATCTGTCAACTTACCTTTCAAAGTATTAAAGGCCTTTTCATACACATTAGTCCATCTAAACTCAACATTTTTTTTAAACAAGTTCATTTAGAGGAGCAGCTATAGAACTAAAATCCTTTACAAACTTCCTATAAAAACTTGCTAAACCATGAAAACTTTATTCCTAGTTAGAATTATTATGTGTAAGCCACTCCTTAGTTTCCTTGATCTTCCTTGTCTACACTAACTTCATATGCACTCATAATAAAACAAAGAAGCACAACAGAATCCATACAAATTGTTCACTTCTTCAAATTAGCATACAACTTATATTCCTTAAAGCACAAAGTACAATAACAAAATTTTTAATTAAAGGTTGCAAAACATGGTTCATTAATCTCATGAAAGTACTTGCTACATTAATTAAACAAAATGGCAATACCAACCAGTCATATAAACCATATTTTGTTTTGAATGCAGTTTCCTATTCATCTTTCTCTTTTTGGCTATTTTGATAATTACCCACTTTTTAAATCAATTTTTGAAAACAAGCAAGAACCATGCAACTCATCAAGCATATCATCTAATCTATGTATGGGATGTCTATAGTTTACCTTGATTTTGTTGATAATTCACATGAGCCATGTTTCATCTTTCTTTGGTACTAGAATTACAGGAACCAAACATGGGCTAAGACTCTCCCCCACTAACCCTTTCTCCATTAACTCATCCACTTGCTTTTGAATCTCCTTGGTCTGTCTAAGTTAACTCTATAAGCTAGTTGGTTAGGAATTGTTGAACTTGGGATGAAATCAATTTAATGCTCAATGCCTCTTAAAGGCGGTAATAATTGTGTCAACCATTTAGGGAATGAATCAGCAAATTCCTACAATAAAGACATAGCAGCACTAGCAAAAGAAGGACTAAGCTTGTTAGTTTAAAGGTGAACATCCTTGTACATGCCTAATCCCTTTTATCCAACATAACCATAGTCCTTTTATTTGGACATTAAAAGGTAACATGCCTAATCCCTTGACACCTGAAAATTTCAAGTGTTTTATCTTTAAAAGAAGAAACCAAATCTTTGACTTTTTGCATCATCTTTTGGTTTTGATGCAGTCTTGCTATTCTTCCAATTTGACTTTGTGAGGAGTTAGAAATCAAAATATATTTAGAAGTTCCCCTAGACTTTAATTGCCTCTCCACTTTATTGTCCTTATATAAAAAATCCTCCATCTATACATAATGTTGCAAATCCACAACATATGCAATTTCCCAATTCAAACCATTAATGAATCTGGTCATAGTAGCTTCTCCATCCTTTTGAACATTAGCCCTAATAATAGCTACCTCCATCTCCTTATGGTATTCCTCTACACATTTGGAACCTTGATTCAAACTTTGCAACTTACTATGCAAATCTCAATAATGATAGCTAGGTATGAACTGTTTATGCATTACCACCATCATCTCTTCTCATAACTGCATAGGTCTCTCTCCATTCCTATGCCTACTAAGAAACATTTATACCAAATGCTAGCATATTCCATGAATTCAACCACTATCAATTTGACCTTCTTCTCCTTATAGTAGTTATGACAATCATACACATGTTTCGTCTCTTCTTTTCCATTCTAAGAACAACTTCAAATAATTCTTGCCCTAAAAAAAGGAATATTCATCTTAATACTATCCAAATTATTTTCTTGCCCTTAGATAACCCCTCTTCCCCTCAAGAAACCAACATCGTCAAAACTAGTTTCCTCCTCTGCCTCCACATTAAGTGGCTAATTTCTAAAATAATTTATTCTATTTAATGTCTCCAAATTATCCAATCCAATATCAAGAGTCTTGAATTGATCTTGGGTGGATTTCATGAACACCTTGATGTTAATGTTAATATTTTCTCCACTACTACTCATGATTAAAATTGCAAAGAAAGAATTAGAAATAAAATAGAATGGGTGCTTACACTATCATTGTTGTCCACTAGTGTTTTCACTCAATATTAAATTTTCTTGATGCTAGAGACTCCATTCTTGCCTTTTACCACTCAACTTTCACTTACAATCCCTTTAAACAAAAACCTAATCAATGATCTCAACAAGAAAACATATAACAATTCAACCTTAATTACCTTGAATTCTAAGTTAGCAAGAAAGATAAGACAAAAAATAATAAAAAAATTTGGGCAAGGAGATAACAAAAGTAGAACTCAACAAGGTAGGTAATATTAGATTTCCATAAACAAGAAATAAAAGTCTTAAGCAAGAATAAGGAAAGCAAAATTAAGGGAAAACGATTGTATGAGGAAAGAAGATAAAAAAGGAAATAAAGCACAAATTTTGGCTAAAGGAAAAAAGTAGAGCACAAGGAACAATATACTAAAAAATCAATGACACAAGAATAAGGAAACAAAAGAAAGTAAGATTTAGTAGGAAAACAAACACAAGGGTATATGTAACTTTATTCAAAAAGTTTGGATTTGATACCAAATGATAAGAAACTTGCTGAAGGAACACCTAAGACCCAAAATCAACAAGCCCCTAGAATCCTTCTTTAGTCAACCAAAGTGAAGCAAGCCCCAAATGACTAAATCTAGATAGCCACAAAAGAAGATAGATTCCACCTCCAAGAAAGTTAAATCAGGTAACAACAACACAAACAAAGGATAAAAAGAAGGATATGGATGCCACACTCCATAATAGATGAGAAGTTTCTCTCAATTCTCATAAAAAGATGTCAGAAGTTGTTTTTGAATACATAAGATGAATATTTATATTCCCTAGGTCTAAACCTAACAAAAGAAGTTAAAACAAGTCTGTTTGGTATGGCCATTAGCCCAAAATTCATAATACCCAGCCTTAGTGGGCTAATAAGCCCATTTAAGACTCAACTGACTCTAATTTATGCCCACTAAGTACTTGGACCACATTAATAATACTTGGGCTGTATGTTCCACCTTCAAGGCTTCTCTTTTGGCCCAAAATAACTTGTTTGGTGCAAATATCTTAAATCAGCCCATTAAGTGCTTCCTTCATCTTCTTAGCCCTTGACCTTGTAATTAGACCATCTGGAATGTGTAAAGGGTCTTTAATAACTATTCGCACATTGGCTCCTTGGTTTTCATCATCCTCCCTTTCCTTAAAAGGATTTGTCCTTGAATCTTCACCTGTGTCAAAGGGAGAAAGTTCAAAAATGTTAAATGTAGCACTAAAATTGTACTTACTTGGAAGATCCAATTTGTAGGCATTATTATTAATTCTCACAACAACCAAGAATGGACCATCACCTCGAGGATGCAACTTGGTACGTCCTTGAGCTGGAAACCTCTCCTTGTGCATATGCACCCAATCCCAATCTCCTGGTTCAAACACAACTTTCTTGGGCCCTTTGTTTACTTAAGTAGCATATTGTTTAGTTCACTTTTCAATTTGCTGCCTCACATTTTCATGCGTTTGTTTCACCATTTCAACCTTCTTTTTGCCATCAGAGCTAGCTCTCTCATCAATTGGAAAAGGTGAAAAATCTAGAGGAGTTAATGGATTAAAGCCATACACAATCTCCAAAGGTGAAAGATTAGTAGTAGAATGCAAACTTCAATTGTAAGAAAATTCAACATGTGGCAAACACTCTTTCCAATTCTTCAAATTCTTTTGAATAATAATAGAATGCAACAAAGTAGACAAAGTTCGGTTTACTACCTTTATTTGCCCATCTGTTTGTGGATGGCATGTAGTTGAAAAGAGAAGTTTGTTCCTAACTTACCCCACAATGTCTTCCAAAAGTAGCTCAAAAACTTGGGCATCATGATCAGAAACTATGCTTTTTGGCTTACCATGCAAATGAACTACTTCCTTAAAGAAAAAATCGAAACATTATTGGCATCATCAATTTTATGGCGAGCAATGAAATGTGCCATCTTGAAAAACCTGTCAACAACAACAAATATCAAATCCCTACCAAGTTTTGACCTAGGCAGTCCCAATACAAAGTCCATAGAGATATCAACCCATGGTTTACTAGGTATGGGTAAAGGGGTGTATAATCCATGAGGTAAGACCTTAGACTTGGCTTGGCTACAAGTGATGCACTTCTCACAAATCTGCTCAACAACACGCTTCATTTGGGGCCAAAAGAAATGTTTATGCAAGACATCTGGAGTTTTCCTTCACATCAAAATGACCCATCAGTCCAACACTATGAGCTTCCCTCACAACCAACTCCCTCAAAGATCACATAGGCACACACAATGTAATAGCCAGTTTCCTAATCTATTGAGGGATTAAAGTGTTAGTCACATGATTTGCAACATATTAGAATGAATTGGTACATTTGGGTTATGATTTCATGATTTCATTCACATGCATAACATAGCATATACACACATGAATTTGAATTTAGAAAAATTGCACTCAATTGACATATTCCTTGGTATGAAAGTTTCTAAATAATTTTGACATGTTTCTACATTTCTAATGTCTTGTATTTTGATTTACTAATAAAAAAATTGATGGAATTCAATTAGTAATTTGGAGTTAATTTTTGCATTTGGAAGATTGTTAAATTAAAATGTAAATTTAAACTAGGAAAAATTTCAAGTAGCAAGACAAGTTGACATGTAGAAATTTAGGATGACAAAGCCTCAATGAGTGACATATGGTAGTAGAAATTGAGTGCCAAATGGCTTAGGAATTGAGAGACATTTGGCAGCCTAAAGAGCGGACAAGTAGCTAGTTTAGACCCTTAACAAATGTCCTCTCCACTCACACCACACGACACACACATGGCAAGCCTCTTCACTTGTTGAATTCTGCTGAAACTTTCTTCTTCTTTCTCTAACTATCGAAAGCTTACTTCTCTCTCATATCTTTGTGTTTTTGGCTAAGTTTTGTTCAATTTCCACACTAAAATACATGCAAAAGTCCTTTATAAAGATAGTTATAGAAGCAGAACATTGTTGTATTTTTTGTCATCTTCTTGTCTTTGCTAAAACCATACTACTCTCACCTTGTTCTTAAGATGATCTTACATGCATGTGAGGCAAAGTAGACTTGATACATTGACGTGGAATTTGAGCTGTACAAGTAAGTAAAATACTAGTCTTTGTGGCATGTTGTAGCGTAATTTTATGATAATTGAATTAGGATAAATTGAATGTAGTGTTGATGTTGAAGATGTGCTGGAAAATGATGGAACAATTGGTTACTTTTCTGTTTTGTTTTTGGATGCATGAAAACAGTAGTTTAGAGGATGTTATATGAATGATCTAAGCTGGGATTGGAATTGTAATTGATGAAAATTCATGCTAAAGATAGATTTTAATAAGATGTTTTAGAATCTGGAAAGTTAGAGATATAAATGAGTTTGCAAAAAGGAAACTGTTAATGATTAAGTGAGCAGAATTTGGGAACTTTAGTGTAATCAATATGAATACCAAATTAACCTGAAATGAAGTGGTTTTAAGGTCATGAAATCTGGAAGAACTCAAATGTTAGTGATGGTTCTAAGTATATGAAATTTGTGGAGAATTGAGGAAGAAAGATAGTGCACGATCTTGGCTTGTTGGATTAGCTTCTGTCACGATCGTGGCTTGTTGGACTAGCTTCTGTCACGATCGTGGCAAGGTCCACCACGATCGTGGACCTCGTTCTAGAATGATAATTTTAGTTTTATGTAAGTGTTGAACCAGCTGAGGAGAAGTCACTCTAAATTGGTGTATTTGAACTTAATTAAGGCTTGGAATAAACCTAGATGGTTACTTGATTAATTGATTAAAAGCTAAGTTTAGGTTTTTAATTGATGTCATAACATAAAGAATGGACTGTTTTGATATCTATGTATCAAAATCTTGACATTATCAGTTGTCAAAGGAATAAATGTGTTCTTATGAATGCAAATATGATCTTAAGGACTTGAGTAACATGTATTAGGTATGGATGAATGAGAATTGGGTAATTGAAAGAATATATATTACTAGAAAAATTTTGTTAATGTATGATTGATGAATTTGGAGTAAATGAAGCTTACTTAAGATATAAACCTAATTACACAAACTAGTTGTATACAAGCTATAATGTTTTAATGGCCAAGATTTTTGTATAAGGATGCATACCCGGAAGGTCGATTGAGCATGTATTGAAACATGACAGATATAAATGTGCATGATTGCATATTCATATGATTAAACAAAATAGTGATTTGTGAACTATGTTTGTATTGCAGAACAATAGATGTGCAAGGTAATTGTCAACATCCAGACATTGCCGGAACATTGAGATAATAGCTTTTCTGGAGTGTACTGCGAGTTAACTTAGATGTGTAAACTCAATTATATGTTCTTTTGTATGAATTGAATGTTAATATGAAATATTTTTACAACTGATTGATAAATGTCAGACTTAGATCCGTGAAGTTTTTTTTTATATATGGTATGACTATACAAAAATGAAAGCATGGAATATGAAATAATGCATCTCATCACATTGAAATGTATGATATGATAAAAGAGTTGTGACCAGAGTGACTGATGTGTAGAAAAGAGCTTTGAGCTCAAGATTGTGAAAAAGAGCCTTAGGCTTAGATAATATAGACTCAGTATCTACAAAGGATACGAGTCATAAATGAGCTCGATATCTACAATAGATACAAGACGATAAATTGGGTTGATAGGCACTTGGTCACAATAAAACAAAAATGTGAATGGAAACACTTGTGCATTTGCATATAAACTACTACATGCATCATATGATTGAATTGTTTGAAATAGGGAAATACAATTGAAGTTAATGGATAATGTGATATGATATGCTTGTGAAAATATGATGAACTTGATATGTTTGTTGAAGTGTGATGAAATGTGATGTGATATTCAATACTGAATGATATGAATTACTTGTTTTTCTTATGATCTTACTTGAGGGAATACATCGATGATGGTTCACTCACTGAGTTCACAAACTCATCAAAATTGCCACGTTATTTTCAGGTTTAAGGGAGTTCTAGCTACCAAGGTTATATAGTAGAAGTCTAGTACTTCTATTTTGGGGACAAGAATGGCTTAAAAGTCTAATCAGCTGAATCTGAGGAGTCTAGATAGATGTCTTGTGTAATAGTATCCCACTTCATGTTATATTTTTGATACTAAGATTGGAACTCATAACAATGTTGTGTAATGTATATATATGGACTGAGAATTATAATGACATGTGACATTTATTTTTGTGAATGAAATGGGAAGAAATGATCATTTAAAATGCTTATGGTATATATGATGCCTTTAATGAGTTGGTTTGATTGTTCTAATGTACCATTTTCATATAGTATATTCTCAAATATCCTCTAGAATATTCAGGTTTACGCTCTACGGGAGTGGTATGTTACACACAATCTGTTCTACCCATCACGCCTATAAAACTTTCCAATTGCAACTTTCTCACAAGCCCGATAAACATTAGCAAAATCAGGATCATTAGAATATACGTCTTTGATATACTCAAATTCTAGTAATTTGCACTTAAAGTAGAGATAAGAGAATACCTTCGAGATAATGCATTAGCAACCACATTCTCTTTACCTTGCTTATACTTGATCACAAAGGGGAAGGTTTCAATGAATTCCATCCCCTTAGCATGCCTCTTATGCATCTTTCTTTGTCCTTTCAAATGCTTCAAGGATTAGAGATCAGTATGTATGACAAATTCCTTAAGCCATAGGTAATGCTGCCAAGTTTGCAAAGCTCGAACCAATGCATACATCTCCTTATCATAAGTTGGGTAGTTAGGGGTTGCTCCACTCAACTTCTCACTAAAGAATGTAATTGGATGTCATTCCTGCACCAAAATAGCTTCAATCCCAATACCTAAAGCATCACACTTAATCTCAAAAGTTTTAGCAAAGTTAGGTAAAGCAAGTAATGGTGCAGAACTCAACGTATCCTTAATCAAATTGAATGCATTTTCTTGCTCATCACCCCATTTAAAACCAACATTCTTTTTTCACAATTTCATTCAATGGTGTGGCTATGGCACTGAAATCCTTAACAAACCTCCTATAAAAGCTAGCCAAACCATGAAAGCTATGCATAATAGTAATTGTCTTAGGTTTAGGCCAACCATGAATAACTCTAACCTTTTCCTCAGCAACTGAAATTCCCTTTGCACTAAAAACATAACCAAGAAACACTATCTAATATGTGCAAAAGGAACACTTTTTAAAGTTAGTATACAACTATTGTTCACGTAAAACACTTAGAACACTTCTCAAATGATCAATATGCTCATCTAAGTTTTTGCTATAAATCAGAATGTCATCACAATAAACAATAACAAATCTGCCAATTAAAGCATGCAAAACATGATTCATTAACCTCATAAATGTGCTAGGTGCAGTGGTTAAACCAAATGGCATAACTAACTACTAATATAATCCATATTTTGTTTTGAAGGCTATTTTCCACTCATCTCCCTTATGTATTCTGATTTGATGATATTCACTCTTTAAATCAATTTTAGAAAACACACAAGAATCATGCAATTCATCAAGCATATCATCTAATCTAAGAATGGGATGTCTATACTTTACAGTGATTTTGTTAATGGCTCGAAATCAACACACATCCTCGATGTCCCATCCTTTTTAGGCATAAGTAACACCGAAATAGCACATGGACTCATGCTTTCCCTCACATATCCCTTAGTCATGAGTTCCTCCACTTGCTGTTGAAGTTTCTTTGTTTCCTTAGGTTTACTTCTATAAGCTAGTCGGTTTGGAATTGTAGCACCAGGGATAAAATCAATTTGGTGTTCTATTCCCCGAATTGGTGGCAAACCACTTGGAACTTCCTCGGGGAATACATCGTCAAAATCCTGCAAAAGAAAAATAGCACTTGGAAAAGAAGAGTTAATGTTGTTAGTGTTGATCAATGCCTCTTTGTACAATAGTACAAACATAGGCTGTTTAGAATAAAAAGCTCTCTTGACATCACTTTCTTTTGCAAAGAAACTCTCTTGTTTTCTCTCTTTCTCTTTTGCACTCACTTGTTGCCTTTTCTTTGTTGTTTTGGCATTTTTTCTTTTTTTCACTCTCTTGCATTCCTTTCTTTCCACTACACTCAAGTTGCACACTCTCTTTTCTTTACACTCTCATTTTTAATTCTCATCTGATCCTCATACACTTGTTGAGGTGTTAATGGTAGAAAAGTGATTGATTTTCCATTAATGGCAAAAGAGTACTGATTTTTGAACCCATTATGCATCATACATTGATCAAACTGCCAAAGTCTACCCAAAAGAATGTGACTGGCTTGCATTGGCCCCACGTCACACAAAACCCCATCATCATATTTTCCAATACAAAATGAAGCCAAAACCTGTTTGTCCACCTTCACTTCTCTACTATCATTCAACCATTGAAGAGTATATGGTCTAGGATGCTTAGTGGTAGGCAAATTTAGTTTTGATACCATTACTTCACTAGCTACATTAGTGCAACTCCCTTCGTCTATGATCATGCTACACACCTTTCCTTGAATATGACATTGAGTGTAAAATATGTTCTCGCGTTGCACAACATCTTCCTCCTTCTCTTGCACATGTAATGCTCGCCTAGTGACTAAGGCCTCTCCCTCCCTCTCCCTCCACTGAATATTGTTCTCCATCACTCTCATCATCATTTGGTGGTAATTCATCATCAAGTTAACTCTCATACTCAATGTCTCCATTTCCCTTTAAGATCATGGTACGTCAATTTGGACATTACAATGCGATGTGCCCTCTGCCTAAACACTTAAAATACTTGATATCTCCATTTCGAGTTTGGAAAGCATAATTACCTTTCTCCTTGCTAGAGATCACATCCTTGCTCTTGGAAGACTCGAATTTAGGCTTGTTATCACTCTTGGAATTATAGTCTACCTTCTCCTTCTTTTTGTTCCAATTTAATTTCCAAGGGGAACTAGCACTTGAATTCTGCCCAACTCATATGGAGCCCTTCTTTTTAAGTTGCTTCTCCACCTTCATGGCCATATGAACCATGTCCTCAAGATCCCACATAATGCTGCAACTCATCAACATTAGCAATGTCCTTGTTTAGTCCATGTAAAAATTATGCCATGGTTGCCTTTCTATCCTCCTCATCATTTGCTCTAATCATGGCAATTTCCATCTCTTTATGATAATCCTCAAGACTTTTTGCTACCTTCAGTGAGTCCTTGCAATTTTGATACAATTCCTTATAGTAATGATTAGGAATGAATCTCTTTCTCATGATAGTCTTCATTTCTTCCTATGTACGAATAGGTCTCTCACAATTTCTTCTTCTAGCTGAAGCAATTTGATCCCACTAAATAATTGCATAGTCAGTTAATTCAACAGCTACAAGCTTGACTTTTTTCTCTTCAAAATAGTTATGACAATCAATGTTGGGACCCAAATTGTTTTATTGATTTTATTAAGCATGATTTGAACAAAATTTGTGGTCTTGTTAGAAAAATTATTTTATTTGGAGTTTAATTATTATGTCAAGTTTGCGAGGATTTATTTCATGGATTGATGGAATTAAAGTATTAATGTTGTAAGGTGATATAAGGGCATTTTTTGAAGTCCACTTAAGTTTAAATAGACATTAGGTATAAATGGAAGGGCATAGTGGACTTTGCTCATTCATTTAGGGTATTAATGAAAGAAGAAATGGTAGTCTTGCATTTTAGAGAAGCAAAATTGTGAATGAAAGAAGAGAAAGGAGAAAAAGAAGAGAAGAGTTAGGGTTTTGGAGATTCTTGAAGAGTTTAAAGACATTGAGGCTAATCAAGTAAGTATGAGCATTAACCCTTCTTGATTGTTAGATGAAGCATATTTAGTGATGATTAGAAGTGAAAATAAAGTGAAAATGTACAGGAAGTTGTTGATAAATGGTTTATGTGAATGTTTTAAAATTTGGTTAATGATCGAAAGTAGATTATGAATTTGTTGTGAATGATTTTGGGTTGGAATGAAGTTGAAAATGAAGTAGAAGAGAAGGTTTAGGGTTAAGATGGGTTGATGTAGAAGGTGGGAAGTTAAAAACTGGAAAAAACTTGTAAAACATATCTTCGTAGCTTGTTTCTGGACAAGTTCACCGCGGCGAACTTCTCGGTTTCGCCACGGCTAACTCAATTTTTCCTGCACGAATATGCTTTGGTATTTTTAGCATATATTTTGGTGTAGTTATCCAAATGCACTGATTTTTAATTTTTTGTAAACTAGAGACATAGGGATACAAATTACATGAAGGAATAGAGTGTAAATTCAGTCTCTAAGAATTTCAATTTCGGGATGGAATCTGAACATAGAATTTTGTTTCAGCATGAGAAATAGTTTAAATTGTTGAGGTATGAATTTCAGATTTCTAAACCAAATTGAATGGAATTTTGGTTATTGTTTAAGGAAATCAAGTGAAGCAAGAGAGGCAAGAGGAGCAAGAGCAAAGAAATCCCTAAGCAAGTTTATAAGCAAGGATTTCAAGGTGGGTACATGTTTATAATAGAGTAAATAAGCCACTCATTGTTTTCTTTAAATCAAGTAAGCTAAATGGTTTCAATTGCATCATAGATGTTGCACTTATTTGCTCTTAGTTGGATTGTGAAATTGTTATATGTTT
>JANIIA010441242.1:0-19465 GCA_027478495.1 Erythroxylum alaternifolium | reverse complement strand
TTACTCTGTAGGATTCTTTTAATGGAATCTCATTAGCCATCATAGGTTCATCTTCATTCTCATAACATCCCAAAATTCCATATTTGGACACTTGAAATACGACAATCCATTCTTATGTTTGTATCCTTAATCATCACCCTAAACATATCACTCATTTTTATCTCTTATTTTCACATCAAACTAAGTACATTCCAAGCTCTATCTAAGCCTAAATGTATCATAAGAAAGTATTGATAAGTCCACAGCTTATATATGTACATGATTTGGGACAATAAGCATAACTTTCACTATGGTTGTTGGATTAAGGACATTTAAGTATGGTTTCGAAGAGGACTTCGAGTTCTTCAACTTCCGTGAAGAGCCCAAAGAGAGATTTTGCCATCTAAAGAGTCAAAATTGTACATTTATGTACATATCACGAGAATATTTGCTCAGCAAACTTATGTCCCTCAAAACGGACATTAACGGAGCTAGAACTCTGAAATTCTAGAGAAGGTATGCTCAGTGGACATAAAGTCCGCCAACGGACATTTACTGGCCAATTTCTAGATTTCCCACTCCTACAAGTTATACCTAACACCTCTATGCATATCTTACCATTCCTACTTCAACTTCCACATTATTTCCCTTCATTCTCACTTCCATTTCAGCTCAATATCATTTACAACAAAATCATAATCTATGTTTGGTCATCAATCTGAAAACATAACAGTCAAACTTATACACCTTCATCATAAATTTCTACACATGTTCAACTCCCTTTGTCACCTTCATTTCATCTTTAACTTATCACACTAATTCTTTCCATTTTAAGACACTATAGTACTCCTTTTTTGTTAACTCAAGTAAAGAAAAAGGCTATAAAGTGTCCAACATACACCCTGTGCAGCATCACTAACTTTTAAAAAGCATATCTCTTAACTCCAATGTCCAAAAGTTACAAACTTTATATTGTTGGAAAGCTAAGAGGATAAACTACAACTTCCAAGAGACAACTTTGCCTAAAACAGCCTAGATTAATACAGTTTTTCCCTTGAAGTCAGAACATAGATTTTACCTCTATGAATGCTTAAAAAAATGCAATGCAGAAGCTTGGAAAATCATGAGCAAAACATAAATACATTTCATTAACTTCAAAATAAAGGAGTTTTACAAAGCTTTGATGGGAATTTCAAGACATAAATACATCGTTGGACTCATAATACAAAATACAAAATATACATGAATGAGTAATACTTGAAATGCGGCTAAAGCCTTGAGTTTCCATAAACTAACTTAAATACAAAAAAAAATATGCAGACTTGGAGTGGTGCCTTGACTCTCGATCACTTGATCTCTTACTCGTCACCTGGAGATGGGGAGGAGGGGGTGAGCTAAAAGCTTGTGGGTAACAACTGTATAGCAGAGAAATAAGCAAAACCATTGAAAATATTCCTGTCGTAGTAAAATGCATTGAAACCATAAAACATGTATTTCTCAACTTGTCAAACAAATCATAAACAACATAAGACGTGTATTTCTCAAATTCTTAAACTAGTCAAACAAATCATTAACAACATAAGACATGTATTTCTCAAATTCTCAAACTTGTCAAACAAATCATAAACAACATAAGCAAGCATAATGGTTTGGGTAGTCCATATAAACATAATGGAGAAGCCTTGCAGCTAAACCATATACGTGAGGGAGTTCTTGGGAAGCTCCAATAAACATGAGGGATTGCGTAATGGAGCTTCATGCCACTAACGGGCAGGCGGGAGAAGCCTTTAACATGGTCAACGTGCACGTGGCATAACACGATGGACACCACAAACCTAAACACAAACATGAATTTCATGACTTGTAAACATATTGCACAAAAGTTACATTTCGGAAACATGATTTCCATGAGGATGACATATTTCAAACACAATTTTCATCATCAAGATTCATGTACCAAACATATAGCAAATACTTAAATCATTTAATAAACAATAAATGCAATATTTATAAAGCAATTGAAATCATTTAAATCTATTGATTAGGAAAATATTCATGGCTCATTAACTCAAACTATAAACATGTAACCCACCTGGGTTCCTTGCTTAAAAATGCCCCTCCTCTTGCTCCTCTTGCCCCTGTTGATTTCCTTTAACATTGGCACAAAAATCCGATTCAATGGGAATACAAATTGGGAAACCAAATAGCTTACTTACTAAAAATTGATTATAGAATACTTAAACCCATGTATTTCCTAAGCTTCATGAACCAAAACTCCTTCCAACGCGTACCTTGAATCTTCACCAAACAAAGAGATGTTTGGCTCAAATGGAAGCTCTTCTCTTCCTCTTTCTTTTTCTTTTCTTGAATAATCACAAAATCACTCTTGAAAACTAAGAAAAGATGAAACCTAAGCTTGTCTTCTTTCTTTTTCTCTCACGGACGAAACCTCTCTCTCCTTTCTCTTTCACGTTTTTCTCTTCTTCTCTCACTTCATTCACGTTTTTTTCTATCTAATGTACAAGACAACATTTTTCCTCTTCCAATTATACCCTTAATGAGTGTGAAATGTCAACCTTATCCTTCCTTTTATGCTTCATGGTTTTTAAACTTAAGTGACATGCCACAATTGCCCTTTATACATTTTTACTAGTTTAATTTAACTAACTAGGGTAATAAAATCCTACTAACACTATAATAAATAATTAACTCCAACAATTATTCTATCATGACCTCATAATTTATTTAAATCATGCTTAACTAAATGAAAAAAATTTCAGAGGCCAACAATTGTAGGTTAGGTCATATTAATGAAAATAGAATCATAAAATTACATAAAGAAGAATATCTGGATCCTTTTGATTATAAATCATATAAAACTTGTGAATCTTGTTTATTAGGAAAGATGATCAAACTACCCTTTAAGAGAAAGGGATAATGTGCTAGTGAGTTACTAGAATTAATATATTCAAATATATGTGGGCCTATGTCCACAAATGCTAGAGTTGGATTCTCGTATTTCATTACGTTCATAGATGAATATTCTAGATATGGTTATGTGTACTTGATGAAACAAAAGTCTTAATTATTTGAAAAGTTCAAAGAATTTAGACTAGAGGTAGAGAAACAAATTGGAAAAAGTATTAAGACACTTAGATCAAATCAAGGTGGTGAATACTTGGATCACGAGTTTCTTAATTACTTAAAAGAAAATGGAATTCTCTCGCAACGATCTCCTCCTGCAACTCCACAACATAATGGAGTTTTTGAGAGGATAAATCGTACACTATTAGATATGGTACGTTCCATGATGAGTCATGCATTCCTTCCTATGTCTTTTTGGGAATATGCAATTGAAACTGCAATATATCTTTTAAATAGAATTCTATCTAAATCGGTTGATAAGACACCATATGAGATATGAACTGGTAGAAGACTTGGATTATCACACTTAAAGATTTGGGGATTTGAAGCTTATGCGAAGTGTGTGTTAATTGGAAAACAACTCCTAGTTTTACGCTAAAAAATCGCAAGTGTAAAGGTCGTGACTTGTAGCTAGAAAATGGATATCACTCCCATAAGGATTGATGCCCAAATACCACTTAATTTATATCAAACTTTTTTTAAGAAACAAAATTGTGTAATAGAAATAATTTGACAAATTACACTAAAATTGAAAGACTAATAATGAACAATAAATAATACCAAAATGCAAAAAATTAGAACTCAAGAATCTAAAGACTAGAGATTATTTTTTCCTATTTTGTCTCCCTCCTATCTAATTAATCGAATTGCGTCTCACCCAAGATTTTCGAATGTATTAACTATCCTCTCTTAAGGTATAATTAATCGTCCCTAATCAAATTAAATGGAACCAATTGAACAATCTCTTAACCTACCCAATCACTCAATTAACTTAACTAGTTATTAAACTATCATATAGGTGATCAATCGACTTAGTCGAGATCTCTCTTCTAACTAATCAATTAACGTGATGATTGTACGTCTATAGGTTGCTAACTATCGTTAGACAATCCTACACAAATAATCTTATGCGATCTCTCGAGTTATTGCAAGATAGAAATGAAATAAACAATTATCAAAGACACTTTCATTAGATTCAATAAAATAAGAGTTTAACGAAAATAGTTCAAAAGCAATCCCTAAAACTAAATCAGCCAATCATGGTCTCCATAGCATCATCAACACACAAATAATCCATCTTACAAAGATTGGAAGAAAGAAAAGCACAGAAAATTGAATAACAGAAACTTCTTCCCTTCTTTGCCAAAATATGGAATTTTTTATGTTAATGTTCTATTTTCCCCAATCTTGATGATAATCCTTGAATCTTCACCTTCCTCAAGGCTCAAATCTTATATTCTTCATGCAAAGGGGTTCTTTCTACAGAAGAGTTTCGTCCCCCTTAACTATGGAAGCTTAATTCTCTTTTAATAGTCCAGAAACTCTAAGTTTAATGAAGCCCTGCATAATATATCGGATTATAATTCCCATAATCGTGGGAATTGGCAATAGCGAATATCCTCTTCTCTTCTCCTCTTTGATCTTTAGCTCAATCTCCAAGTTGCTCAATAATAATCAATTCTTACCGTAAATTAATATTAAACATAAAAGAAAAACAATAGAAATCAAACAAAATGAAAACATACAAAATGAATCCTAAACTACAACAATAATCAACAATTATGCAAGAAACACATGCCAATTACTTAGAAAAATATAGAATAATGCACAACTATCAACATCCCCACACTTAAATATTTGCTTGTCCTTAAGCAAAATAACTATAACCAATCAATTTTATCACTTCATATTCACAAAGATCAAAACATACAATTCCTCAAATTTAAGCCAACTCAAATATCAAGTTAATACAGATATCATGACTATTTTCATTGGTATACATTAGCAAACTCAACAATTGACACCTTTACTCAAAGATAAGTAAAGATGCAAAATGAATCTTCCTCAAAGTTTTCACTCATTTCTCTCAAATGTTTAATGGTTAGTGTTTCTCTCAGATTTCCTATAGGAAACTACCCTACTATAGGCTTGCTAATACACCAATTCTCCTCTACAATGATTGCATTCATAAATAGATCAAAAGGAATTATTTAGGGTTGTAATGTGTTAAGGGTTAAGGTGGGTAAAGAGGGAAAAAGGTTAACACAAGCATTCATAAAGCAAGAAGGGGATAAAACAGGATAACAAAATATAACTATGAGATATACAAATATAACTAATATTCTGCATTTATTGATGCTACTCACTTGTTCTTCCTTTTTCTTTTCTTTTCTTTTTTCTTTTCTTTTTTTCTTTTCAACATTTTTTTCTTTTTTTCAATATATGGAAGAAACTATTAACATAATAGTAGCTATATACAGTGTAATCCATAGGCAAATATGTACTCGACTTATCTCGGTAAAGATTTTCACAACGATCCCAACTAATGTATTACTTAATACTCTATTGAGTTTGTGAATGAATAGGTTAATGAGGTTTAAGGTTTTAAAATTTTGGTTATTTTCAAGAAATAAAAGGTTAAGGCTCAACTAGGGTAGCAAGGGATAATACAAAGGGTAAGTCATTTAAGCCAAGGGTTAACACAAAAAGGGCCTAAATCATGTTTATTAAGCATACATCTAGTAGACTCAAATCGATTCAAAATAAGTTCTAAAGGTAGTAACCTAAGGAAGTAACATGCAACAAAGAAATAGAATGACTATAAATGGAGTCATATGGCTCAATCCTCACTTTGGATCAAATGAAAACTCATTGTGAGTCTTTACACTACCTCTTTGCTCAAATGTCAATTTGTGACTAAGTTTATGTAACTAACTACTTTTCATCACTCTATATGGTTCACTTTCTACTCAAGTAGCCTAATTTGAGTTTAAGCATGCATTCAATCTAATTCCAACTAGCATGATAGAATCTTATGGAAATATCTATTAGAATGATTCAAATGTGGTTCTATTACTGACACAAAGCACATGATATGCCTAAACATGCATCATATTTAACAAAAAGCAAACAATGCAATTTAGAAAGTCAATGTCACCTCCCCACACTTAAAGATCACATTGTCCTCAATGTGACAAGTCAACCACCAAATAAAGGAAAATGAACTCAAACCAAACAAAAGAAATTAAACCACACAAAAGAAAATGAAACAAACAAATGACATTAAACCAAACAAAAATTACAGCAAACAAAACAAAAGAAATGACATGAAACCTAACAAAAGAAAATGACACAATTTAAAAGTAAAAGGGGTAAGAAAAGATTACTGAGATGATGGTGGCGACGACGTTGGCAAAGGAGCTTTAAAATTATTCCTCTGACAGAAATTGAGGAACCTCTTCTTTAGGCTATACTGCTCTTCATGGACTTGCCACATTTTGGTGCTGAGCTCATTGATTTAGGATGTCATTTGCTATTAGTTGGAGGCTATTTGGTTGAGGATTTGTTGAAATCGGTCAACCTTCGCTGGTGCACTTGGTTCCTCCTCCACTGCTTCCTCTTTTAGCTTCAGGGCTGCTTGGGATGTGGAGGGTTGAGAAGTGTCTCTACTAATGCCCTTCTATTCCTTACTGCAGTACGCATCTGATGATTTTGAAGTTCCATAAAATGGAACTCCAAAATGTCATAGCGTCTCAAATACGATATGTCAAACATATCATATAGCGTTGTGCATACATCTCTCACATCAAGGTTATAAAACTGAGCTAAAGTAGTAACAATATGAGACATGCCAAAATATAAACTCTTTTTATTTACAACACTCACTATTGATCGAAAAATTCTAAAAGGAATGTTAATGTTAACTTTTCAATCTATGCACCATAAAAAGAAAAGTTTTTTGGCCGAGCATTTGTTACTTTTAGTTTTATTGAACACAGTTAACAACATAAATTTGAGTAAAAGTGAATGCTCGACACTATGGATTAAAGAATTCGGTGCATTTTTAAAGTCAAAACTTTCCTCCCCAGTTAGAGTTTTCCAGTAATCATCTAAATAAAAATCACTGTGATCGTCTAAAATTTTAGTGTTTGGCAAATCAAAAAGACCACACGTGATAGTATAATCCAATTTACAAATAGTGCTGAAAAACCGAAACTAGAAAATGCCCATTTTAGGATTATATCAGACTGTAATGAAAAACTCTATGGTCATCATAGGGTGAATAGGTACATCAAACTGAAAAAACCTATTCCAACCTATATTTGTGGCTAGTTACTCTATCTTCTGCCTCACTCCTATGGTTTCTAACAATTCAAAATCAAAATTCCTAGGAGTGACTAGTTTTCTATCCTTAAGGTCTCGAAAATGCATACCTTCTTCTTCCGAATAAATTGGGAATAGAGAACGATAAGTTGCTGCTAAGTAGGGCGTACATTCATCGGAAACTTCACAATGCAATTCATCGGTCGATTCAGTCAATTTTTTAGCCGTTATCTTTCTTATTGTCATTGTAAGAAGAAAACCTGCAAAAATGAGAAAGAGATGAGTGAATTCAATTTTAGAGAGAGAGGAAGAGAAATCTTATAAAATCCTTATGTTTTGAATGATTAATGCATGAAAAGAGTAAAGGATTGTAAGACTAATGAAAAGAGATGAAGAAAATTTCAAGAATCTAGAAGAAAATGAAGAGTTTTGGAGAGTGAGAGGAGAATTTTCGTGGGTTAGAGAGAGAAGGAGTGAAAATTTGAAGAATGGGTGAAAGAAGAAAAAGGGAGGGAAGCTTAAATTTCCCTCCGGATAGAATTCCTATGATTATAGGAATTCCCACAAATCCCACAATCGTGGGATTTCCCATAAATCCCATGATCATGGGATTTCTCTCTAGAAAGTTTCTTAAGAGATTTCCCACGATCATCGGAATCAATCGAATTCCCACGATCGTGAGATGGGATGATTCTCACACTTGTAAACCTTCTTCTAAGCTTAGTATTAGTTCTCTATGATCCTACAACCTACAAACACATCAAATTAATATTAGCAACAAGAATTTCAAAAAGGAAACGAGTTGAAATTCAAGCAAGAATCAATTTAATCATTATTCAAACTCAATTCAAACATGCCCATAACTAAAAAACCAGACCAACAAATAAACAAATATAATTAAAAGTAAGTAGAATTCCATGAGTTGCCTCCTATACAGTGATTCTTTTAACGTCTATAGCTTGACACTCTTCCTTGGAAACTCAGCCATAATCAATTATAAAAGGCTTGCTTCCACCTTTTTCATTCAACATTGGTTTTGTAGCCTTTAAGTAAGTTACAAATTGTAAAATAATTAAACGAACAATATGGATAATATTATGAAAGTCAATTAAGCTCAATAATGTCTTTTTTCCAAATGAACTGTCAACATAACAGGCAATAACAAAACTTCCTGAATCTTCCATTGAATCCAACAGCTTATTTTGTAGGAAGATGAGGAGCTCTTTTTCTTCCTTAATCACGTTCATATCCTTTACTTCTTCCATTTCACGAGCAGAGACTTTCATAACTTCTTTAAACTCGATGTCTGTTATCATCTGTTCTTCGTTCTTTTATTCTTCATAAGATTTGAACACATCAATTATCCTGAATAAGCTACTATCCTTCATATTCTTAAGTACATCATTCATTTTGAATGTCACTTGAAGATAGAGTTCTTTTCATGAACATCTACCTTAGATTTTTCGATGTTCACATATGATATATTAAGAATTGGTAAATAATAGGGAAGTTTTTCATCTTTTTCTTCGTCCTTTTTCTTGATTTCTTGGTATTATAGAAAGTAAGGTTTAGCATGGTTGTCCACTTGTTCTTTTTGTTCTTCCCCATTTCCAGGTGTGATAGCCTTATATTGCTCTCGTTGATATGCTTCTAAGTGTGATAGCCTTATATTGCTCTCGTTGATGTAATTCTATGTTGCTCAGAGAGTCTTCCACACTTATCTTATAAAATTCACTAGAAAGCTATCTTACTTGAACCTCCAAGTTGTGAATATAAATGCCATAATTTTTAAAAACTTGATCGAATTTCTTTTCCATTCTCTTTTGACTTTCCTCTTGGCTATAAAACTTCTTCTTCTGGTTTTCTTCCATATCTATTAGCTTCTCTATAATTTTGTCAAATTTGGAATCTCATAAATTGGATTCATCTTGCTAAAATTCAAATATGTCTTGATGTCCCATATGAGTATTTGCATTTTTGGATTAATAGAAATATGGGTGGTTTTGCCACCCCGAAGTGTATGTATTCCAATAAGGATCAGCAATTTGTCAACCATACTATGCCTCATTGTAATTTGCAAAAGTTCCTTGCTCTCTATAATAACTATCTTCCATCATTGTTCTTTTTATTTCTTCTCAACACCTAGCTCTTTAGATGTCTCATTCCTCATTCTAAAATGTCTTGATATGTCTTGCGATATCGGATAGTTCATCATTACCAAATTATGTCGATCTTCACGTGCTCCTTGTGTTCATGGACCTGAAAATACACAAGGAAAAGTATCAAAAACTGTTAAATCAAAGTAATCGAAATTAAACAAGATACTAGACAATCAATCCCTAGCAATGATGCCAAAAACTTGTTTGAGTGTAATTATGCAACAGAAACTACTCATTTTACGCTCGAAAATTGCAAGTGCACGGGTCATAACTTGTAATTAAAAAGCAGATATCGATCCCACAGGGATGGATGCCTAGACACCACTTAATTCAGATAAAATTTTGTTTAAGAAATGAGATTTTTTAATGAAAATAATCTGAAAATTTAAATTTAAATTAAAAGACTAATAATGAACACTGAACAATACCAAAATGAAGAAAAATCAAAACTAAAAAATCTAAAGGCTAGAGATTACTTTTTCCCTATTTTGTCTCCCTCCTATTTTATTAATTGGATTGTATCTCACCCTAGATTTCTGAATGTATTAACTAACTTCTTTAAGGTATAATTAATTGTCCCTAATCAAATTAAATGGAATCAATTGAACGAGTCTTAAGTTACCCAATGACTCCACTGATTTAACTAGTTATTAAACTATCCTATGGGTGACCAATTGAATTCACCGAGATCTCTCTTTTAACTAATCAATTGACATGATGATTGTACATCTATAGGTTATCAACTCTTGTTGTACAATCCTACACAAATAATCTTACTCACTCTCTCGATTTGTTGCAAATTAACAAAAAAATCAACAATCATTAATGACACTTTCATTCAATTCAATAAGATAGGAGTTTTAACAAAATAGTTCAAAAGCAATCCCTAAAACTAAATAGGCCAATCATGGTCTCCATAACATCATCAACACACAAATAATCCATCTTATAAAGATATGAAGAAAGAAAAATATAAAATTTTGACTAAAGGGAACTTCTTCTCTTCTTTGCCAAAATCTGAAATTTTGGATGTTAATGTGCTATTTTCCCCAATCTTGATGATATTCCCTGACTTCAATCCTTCCTTAAAGCTAAAAACTTGTGTTCTTCCCTCAAGGATGGTGTTTCTACAGAAGGGTTTCGTCTCCCTTAATCATGGAGGCGTCATTCCCTTTTAATAGTCCAAAAATCCTAAGTTTAATGACGCCCCACACAATGACTCGAATTATAATTCCCATGATCATGGGAATTTGTAACAAATAATCTCCTCTTTTCTTCTCCTTTTTGATCTCTAGCTCAATCTCCAAGTTGCTCAATCTTCATACCTATATAAAAATAATCAATTCTTACCCAAAATTAACATGAAACATAAAAGAACAATAATGGAAATCAAACTAAATTAAAACATACAAAAGGAATCCTAAACTACAACAATAATCAACAATTATGTAAGAAACACATGTCAATTATTTAGAAAAACATAGACTAATGCACAACTATCAATTCTCTAATGCATCAAATTAAACACATAAGTTTTGGTTGTGACAACTTATGGATAAAATTTGGAAGTCAATTCAACTCTTGAATCGAATTGCTTACTAATTTTAGTCTCGGCTAAATTTAATTTTGCATGTCATTTTGATTTGTAATTTAATATTAAGCAAAATATCTTAAACTCCAATTTCCATAAATTAATTAAAAAATAATACACCTTAAAATTAGTTATTTGATGTCAAAATTAAACACTTTAATTTTGTCACACATGCCACTTTCTTGTCATACTAGAAAATTTCATACTCCGCTTAAATTAATTCAAAATTACTTTCTAATATTTTACAAAATTTCCATAACATCAAATAATCATTCCATACATCTCCAGGTCACTTCAAGTTTATCAAAATAATTTTGGAATCACCCAAAATCATCAAGATAACAAAAACTACCCCTAGACATATAAAAATGACAAATTTGACATCTAAAATTTTATCGGAAATCTAATTTTGAACAAAATCATTTTGGCATAAATAAGACATCAATATAACATATTTTTATCGGATAAAAATATTTTTAAGGTTCTAGAACCGAGTCATACACATACAAAATTATCAAACAAAACAGTTCCATCAATTTCAACAAAACCGACCATATTTGTTTACTGATTAAAAAATTAATTAAAAAAATTTAAAGAATTCTGGAAACATTCTAGAGGATTAAACACATTCTAAATATGTTGACATAAATTTTCCAAAATCAAATTCCAAGCAAAACATGTTCAACCTTAATAATTTAGCCAACTAACTTCATATGTTTTGCAGGAAAACAATTTTCATGCATGTTGTATAAAATTAGAAAATAAATATTTTAATGACACTAAAATCAATTTTCAATAAAAAAGAACCATCTGGTAACATTTCATGAGGAGATAAGTGAAAGAAAATTGGACAAACCAATTTTTATAATTTAACTTCAAATTTTCTAAGAACATAACCTCATTTGTCACAACCATGTAATCCTATTGCACATGTAATAGAAACTATATCTAATAGGCACAAGATGGCTCTGTTACCACTTATGGGTTTTGATATTGCATCACATGCATCAAAAATAGAAAACAAAAGTGGAAATGTAAAACAAAACCCAAAAATCCAAGAACTTTCAAGTGCAATTAGATGTAACTTCAATAAAACATGAACTTAAGATCTGTACCTTATAATCTCCTTCATTCTTCGTTGTCTTCACCTCTTTGGGCTATCGTAAACCACAACGACCAAAGGAGGACATCTCTAATGATATCAACACGAAGAGCAAAGCCTTAAACTTCTTCGAAAGAATGTCTAGAACACACACAAAATGCTTACTTTAATGTTTAGAATAATATATAGGTGCCCTTTTATTTTCAAGTAAATTGTTAAGCTTTATTTTAGTATCTTCTATTGTATTCCTTCCTTACATAAATCACTTAGTATAATTTAGTATTTAAGGTTTATGCAATATAGTCCTATTATCTATTAACTATTAACTATATTATCAAAATTTTAACTAAGTGTACTACCTAAACCAATGTAATTATACCCATATTTCATATTGTATTTACAAATATCATGTTCCAGCATTTACTTAGAAAGGGGATGTTGTTGTTTCAGTTGGAATTAATAGTCATACCATGCATTTTGATAATGATTTTATTTATATATATCCTAGCTATTCAAACTTTGTAGCTAAGATTATATTCAATCTTTGTAGATAAGCATAGATCAATCTAGATCAAATTATTAGATGTAGTATAATCTATAAATCTCTTTCTGATTGTATTTTTACTTGTATATAAAAGCTCAAGGCCTTTCGTAAAATGCAATGAAAATCAACCACATACTTCCAAACTATGTTTACTTTGTCATAGTATCAAAGCTCATTTATATTTTTTAGCCACTTCCCTTTTATTCTTAAAATCCTTACTACAGTCGTCCAATTTAAAAAACACACAGAAATAAACACCACTACATCCAGTTTAGAAAACTCAACACGTACCTTCCTTCAATTGAAACCAATATAACTTGAGAACCTTTATTATCAACACCAACATTTTACTCCTATAATACAACAAGCACCAATATTTTACTCAGTTTAACTACATAACAAAAAACATCCATAAACCTATACCTTTACCTAAACCTTACTACACTAATCCAGGACACATCCATAAATCACGACTATGGCATAAATCACGACTATGGTAGAATACACCACCCTAATTTTAACTTTAATCAATTAATAAATTTCCTTACCACACCCCTTGATATGACCAATTACCTAGTTTAGAGAAACCAAGTCCAATTTTTTATTTCCGCTTATGATCTTCTTGTCTATGTTGACGGCACACTCATCTCCCCATTTCTTTGTCCCAATAACGATACCACATCTCCATATTTTGTTAAATAGAAGAAATTCGACCACCTAGTTTACTGTTACCTCATAGTGTCATTTTACAGCTCCATCGCTCGCCTTACTCTCAGATGCACCATTGCTCATGATCTTTGGCACGTTCTTCAATAACACTTTCTCCAATAATCCTCATCCCAATGGTCGTTCCTTTGTTGGAAACTTCAAACTCTGAAAAAGACACTTCCTCAATCTCTAACTTTCTAAACACCATCTCTATTACTGCCGAGAAACTCGCGGCTATTAGCCACCACATATTTGATGATGACCTTGTCCTGCTCACCCTAAGCAACCTCCCAACTAAATATGAGTCGTTTGTTACTATAATCAAGCTTTGCGACTCTCTGTTTAGCTTCTTAAATCTCTATGCTCGACTCCTTATCCACGAGTAATGTCTCCTTACTTATCACTCCTATGGCATCCCCTCCACTGAAGCAACCCTTCTAGCTTTTTAATATGGCATTAGCGTGAGTTGACATTTGTGTAGCTAGGGCCGCCATTCCACTAATGGATGCAAAGGCTCTAAAAATGTAAGTTCCTACTGGAACCGTAACCCATCTAACTTCTCCCCTCATAGATCTTAGTGGACTAGGTATAATCAATCCATCATCCCACCCTCACTAAATCCAACAACCCAAACTAATCCACCTCATCAGATAAATCCAAACCAGTAGCCTAATACACCTAGGCCTATTGCCAAACAATATTACTCACATTAAAACACCCAGTCTATATCTAATTTCACTAAACCATCCCTAGTGCCAAATATGCTGGAAATGGGTTCGTATTATAGCCCTATTGCCATTTTTCATATTTTGAGTCCTGGATATGCGCCACTGGGTCCCTTTCTTATTTCACTTCCCTTAACAATTCCTTTTTATCTATAAGCATTCATGAACCTAAAGATACTCAGCCTTTTCACGCCAATCTTACTGTTGAATGGTTATTCAACACTTGAGCTACTATCCACATGACTCCTAACCCTCATCTTGTGGACTCTATAACTCTGTATGATGGTTCCAACCAATTCATTCTTAGTAATGGTAACACTCTTACTATTTCCTTTACCTGTGTTATTACCTTCCCTACACAAATTTGCCCACTTCGTTTTCTTAATGTTTTAGTAGTTCCACTTCTAACTACAAATTTGTTATCTATTGCTAAATTTGTTACTGATAATTCATGTCTCATTGAATTTAATCCCTTTGGTTATGTTATGAAGGATCTTTAAACCAAGATACCACTCCTCGGGGGTTGTATCTATAATAATCTAGATTCCATTACACTTCCAAAATCATGTTGCTTATATAATCCTTCTGGCTTCACTCAATCTTTGGTAACAATGTCTTGGTCATCCATTTCACTCTACATTTTTGTAGTTATGTAGGTCTGTAAGTGTTAGTTTAATGTCATAACTCTTTGTACTTCATGTTTTTAAGGGAAAGTGTTCATCTTTCCTTTCACATTCTTCTCGTCTTTCTACCACCCTTTTACAACTTATTCACTGTGATATTTGGGGACCCTCCCTATCTTATTCATTTTATGGTTATTGTTATTTTATTCTTTTCATCGATGAATTTAGTAGATATACCTGGATTTTTCCCCTTGTTCAAAAATCTCATGCTTTGTATATTTTTAAAGCTTTCAAAGCCACAACTAAAAATTTATTCTCCATACACATCAAACAGCTTTAATATGATGGAGCCCCTGAACTCATCAAAGGTGCCTTTGCCTAATATCTTACCACCAATGGCTTCACTTACTGCATTTCATATCTGTACACTCTCAACAAAATGGCCTTGCTAAATTTAAAATTTGTCATATCACTAAAATAGGTCTCACCCTTCTTCCTCATATATCTCTTCCCAAAGTCTTCTCGTTTGAAGGTTTCTCCACTATTGTCTACCTTATCAACCTCTTACCCACTTCGATCCTCAATAACAACTCCCTTTATCAATTACTATTAACCCCACAAAATCTCTCTAATTTATGGATTTTTCAATGTACTTGCTTTTCTTTTCTTGGTTCCATTTTTCCCTGATAAACTCACATCCAAATCCACTCCATGTGTATTCATAGGCTATTGATCTCAGTATAAATGCTATCACTGCTTTGATCCTTAAACATCCAAACTTTATATTTCTCACCATGTTTGTTTCCTTTAAAATGATTTTCTTTATGCTCGCTCTATACCCACATCATCTACATCCTCACCTACTACACTTTGCTCACTTCCCTTACCTTTCACTCTATTCCTTCCATCTCCTTTACCACTAATCTCTATACACCTTCCATCATTTCACTAAACACAATCTTCCCATCCAATGGTCATACGGACCCGTAATCAGAATTGGACTCGCCAATCATTTTCTAACTACATCACCTTCTCCATGTTTACCAAATCTTCTTCCGACCCTACATCCTTTACTTAGGAAAATAATTTTCCTCACTGATTTCATGCTATGCTTGATGAGTTCACTACTCTCCAACGCGATGATACATGGACTCTTATTCCTCCTTCAACAAATGCTAACATTGTCGGTTGCAAATGGGTCATTTACATGATAAATGAAAATTGCATCATCTTTTAAGGCATAGTTTGATACGTGTTTAGTCGTTAATTCAATCATTTAGTATGTGTTTTGGCTAAAATTGTGTTAGTTTGTGATTTATTTAAGTTTTAAGCATTTTAAGGGTTAGTAAAAGCTTTTAAGCTTAAATAGTATGTTTTTAAGGTACTTTGATACGTTTGCTAGTGTTTTAGGTTTAACATCGAAGAAGGGGGAGTTTCAGAGACATTCAGGCCAAAACATCAACCCACGATCGTGGCTCCACAATCGTGACAAAACCTCCAAGTTTGGCTGACGATCATGGTCTATATGCCACGATCATGATAGAAGCTTAAGGACTGGCCCATGATCATGGCATGCATGCCACAATCGTGACAGAAGGCTCAGGTGTGAGCCACGATCATGGCCTACAGGGCCACAGTCATTTCCTAAGTCAAGCAGATGCACAGACGCTCTATTTTGAGGGATTTTTTTGGACCTTTTAGATCCTAAAAAATCCCTAGGGTTACCTAAAAGACAAAGAAGAATAAAAAGAACAAAAGGAGGCAGGGAAATGGAGCTTGAAGGCAGCCACCATCGAAACCCCAAAGTGAGAATACCGAGAGAGAGAAAGAGAAGAGGAAAAAGGACAAAGAGGAAGATGAAGCTGACTATACATGCTTCCCAGATCAAGAAGTCTTCTGGCATTGCTACTCTTCATCATCTATTTCAGTTGTATTTCCTTTTCATTTTAATTTCATTGATGTATAAAATTGAGATGGATAGTATGATGATAGGATTAAGAATGTTGATGATGTTCTAAACTTTCCTTCAGGATTTTATTTTGATTTAATTCTAATTTAGTTGATTGTGTTATTTAGATGAATGTCGCGATTTAATTACGTTATTACATTAAAAAATGATTAAATCAGATTAATAAGAGTTAGGTGATTTAATAGAAACCGTAATAAATCATATTGGTAATTGTGCGGAGAGATCCCATATGATGTTCCAATAGTTTATTAAAGTGCTTTAGATCTAATTAGGTATTGGATAATTTGTGAACTGAAAGATTGTAAACTCCATAATTTAATTAGAGTTTATAATTTAGGGTTTAATGGTCATAACTTGAGAGATAGTAATCAGCCTTAGGACATTCTAGAACCGACAATCGATTGACACATAATTGACTAGGTTAATATTAATGACAAGTAAATTCCCCTTTCTCATAAATTGGTAAATTCCTTAGCTTGATTTCTATTGTGATTGCATATTACTCAATTGTTAATTATTTCATGTTTAATTTCTGATTTAAGTAGTTAAACTCAATTCTCGCGATTACTTTCAGTGCATTGTTTATTTTGATTTTTATATATTGTTGGCCTTAGACTTTAGGATTAGATTAGTCCCCTTCCTTATGAGATCTACACCTCTTATACTAGAGTCGCAACCCATGCACTTGCAGTATTTGAAGGCTTATGAATTTTAAAGCTTGGAGGACACGATCAAGTTTTTAGAGCCATTGTTGGGGAAGGTGAACATTAATATAGTTCTCTTGGTCTAAAGAAATTTAGTTAGTTTTAAGTTTTTCTATTCTTCCCATTCTTTCTATGTGTGTTCGTGCTCTTACATGAAAACAAGAATTACAAGGAGTTCGAATCACATAGCTGAAATTGTAGGGCTTGACATCACTCGTTTAGAACATTCAATTAGAAAAGCTCGGCGTGAAGAAGAAGAAGAAACCAAAAGCAACAATGGTTGAGGAGTTTCAGCAAGAGTTGGATCGAGGAGTGAACCAAGAGCATCTGTAATGCACCATTTCCACCAAGCACATACCCAACGTCCTAAGGACACTCGAGCATGTATCTTGTGGAAGTGGTGTGCTAGAGCATTCACATTTACTTATATGACATCATAATTAAAACACGAATAACGCAATATCTAAAACCCAATTCCTCATTCCATTAATAAAACACAATTTACATTGTAGAATTTTGTACATAATCCATATATATAATATCAAAAGCTTATCAGATTCTACAGCTGTTTTCACAAATTATACTATATGAATAAGGAACTATACAGAACTCTATCTAACTCTTCAGTCTCAGCTGATCAAACTTTAAGCCATTTCTTGATGTCCAAAAACAAGAACTAGACTTCTTCTATAATGTCTTAACAGCTAAATCTCCTCTCTCGTACCTAAAAATCAACATTCCAATTTTGACTTAGTGAGCAAACCATCGTCAATGCGCTCATTCATATCAATTCACACAAACAGTTCACATTAGAAATTTCAGAGATAATTCACATATTGCACATTATTTCATAATACAATTTCAGTGCAGTTCAGACAACTCGTTTCCAATCTTTCATTTAATACAATATCAAATTGTATATGCAATGCATATGTGACTCACTTTCAATTATTACGTTGTTGTGACCGAGTGCCTTTTTAACTATCCCGTATCTATTGTAGATATCGAGATCATTTTACATATTGGGCCTATGGCTCTTATAAACATTTTAAGCTTTGGGTTTTTTTTACTAGCTACTCCGGCATATCTGCCTTTATCTGATTATGCATATCATGTAATGAAATGCATCAAAATCACATATATGCAATCAATCACTTTTATTCAGTTTACACATTCACTTTCACATTTTCATTGGACTTAAGTCTGACATTCAACAACTTGGTTGAGAACACTTATTTCTTGCAAATTCACATTCAATAAGCACTTCTAATGCAAATCTCATTCATCAAATGCCTTGCACTATCAATGTCTGAAATTAACACATTCACATCAATAATAATTCAATAATTTAAATTTAAGCAAAAATAAACAACCTTATTGAGAACATCTAGGTTACTTATAGTATGGTCCAGTTAACTATTGCCTTGACGTCCCAGCAATGTCTAGATGCGGTTGTTCGATTTATGTTTCTATATCATGCAATACACACATTTATACATATTACTAATTTGCACAATCATATTAATACTCAATCATACACATATGCATATGTGTTATATACAGTGCATGCTCAATTTGACTATTCTAGGTATATTTGCTTAATTCACATCTCAAGATCCTCTAACATCATCATTCAATCATTCATTTATATCTAATACACCTTACTCACTTTAATCACCTAATCCGTCATCAAACTAGGTTCATTCAAGGCTTCATTTAAGCCTAAATACATCATAAGAAAGTACCTTAGCATTAATTGTTTCAAACATCACTTAAAAGACAACATTTCTCTCTTTATTCCTGCCCACGATTGTGATAAAAGCTTGTGGGACTGGCCATAATCATGGGGACTCTACCATGATCATGAAAAAACGTAAATAATCCCAGCTATGATCAAGGGGACTATGCCATGATCATGCTCTGCCTTTTCTTCCTTCATTTTTCCATGAATTCAACACAGTTAGAAACAACACTATCACTCCAATTTTTCCCTAATTCATGTCTGTAACATCCCGTTTCCAGAGAACGGGTCGGATCAGAGAAACGGGTCCAAGTGGGGTAAATCAATGCATCTCATGCTCATGCATTTGTGAATAGTGATATGTGCATATAA
>JANIIA010441134.1:0-19466 GCA_027478495.1 Erythroxylum alaternifolium | reverse complement strand
CTTATGCATTTATTCCACTAACTAGCGAAATAAACTTTTACTCACATTGTAATAAATAATTAATCTCCAAAATGATTATATCATGATCCCAAAAATTATTCTAAGGCAAAAATTCAAATCTCATACTTATTCCATAAACTATTATGCTTAATTTAACAAAAAATTTCATAGGCCAACATATTACAAAAGCTATTGCGACACTCTTTGTAGATATGATCTTTTCTCACCACTATTACAAATTTAGTTACGTAGAGTTAGATTTTATTTTCTAGTATGTTCGACACATCAAGAAATTTTTGTGTCGTTGCTACCAAATACTTAGAAAAACACACGCCAATGCATAACTATCAACTTCCTCACACTTAAATCTTTGCTTGTCCTCAAGCAAAATTAAACACAACTAATCAATTCCATCACTTCATTTTCACAAAGATCAAAACATGCATTCCCTCAAAGTTTGGCCAACCCAAATGTCAAGCTACTACACATATCATGATTACTTTTCATTAGTTTATATAAGCAAACTCAAGTTATGGCACCATCACTCAAAGATAAGTATAAATGCAAAATGAATCTTCCTCACGATTTCACTCATTTTTCTCAAGTGTTTGTTGGTTAGTGTTTCGCTCAAGCTCCCTATAGGAAACTACACTACCATAGGCTTGCTAATACACCAATTCTCTTTTACAATGTTTCCATGCATAAATAGATCAAAAGGACTTACTTCGGATTGTAATGTGGTAAGGGTTAAAGTGGGTCAAATGAGGTAAAGGGTTTAACACAAGCATTCATAAAGTAATAAGTGAACAAAGGGATAACAAAACATATTTCTGAGATACAGAAACGTAAATATACTACTACTTTACACTTATTAATGCTACTAAAATATTCTTCCTTTTTATTTTATTTTATTTTTCTCTTTTTTGAACAATTAAAGAAACAATGAACAAAATAGCAACTGAATGCAATGTGATCCAAGAGTAGAAGTATCACTCAACTCATCTCGAAAAAAATGTAGCAATCCAAAACTAATGCATCACTTAATACTCTTCTAAGCTTGTGAATGGGTAGGCTAATAGGGTTTGAGGTTTTAAAATGGGGTATTTTAAGAAACAAAAGGGTTAAAGGCTCAACCGGGCTAACAAAACTAGGTCATTTAAGCTAAGGGTTAACACAAAAAGGGCCTTAATCATTTCTATTTAGCATGCATCTTGTAGATTTAAATCAATTCAAAGCAAGTTCTGAAGGTAATTACCTAAGGAAGCATCACACAAACAAGGAAATGAAATAACTATAGATGGAGTCATATAGGCTCAATCCTCACATTAGCTCAAATAAAAATTCATTATGCATATCTACACTATCTCATTGCTCAAGTGTCAAAATTTGAGTAAGCTTATGCAACCAACTATTTTTCATCACTTAACATGGTTCACTCTCTTCTCAAGTGGCCTGATCCGAGTACAAGCATGCATTCAATCTCATTCCAACTAGCATGACAGAATCTCATGGCAGAACAAATCAAAATGATTCAAGTATGGTTCTATTGCTAACATAAAATAGCATAAAACAACAACCTAATATGCCTAAAACATGCATCCTAATTAACAAAATGCAAACAATGACTAAAACAAACTAAAACAATGCAATTGACAAAGCAAATGTCACCTCCCCCACACTTGGACAACACGTTATCCTTAATGTGACAAAGCAACGATAAAAGGAAACCAAAACACAAAACACAACATCAAACAAACAAGCAAGTAAAACAATTAACAAGGTAAATAAAAAAACATAAAAAGTAAAGGGTAAGAAAGCTTCATGGAAATTGTGGTGGTGAAGGTGTAGGGGAAAGGACTTCAATGTTCTTCATCTGGATGAACTTGAGGAATTTCTTTTTCTCCTTATACACTTGTCTCATTTAGGTGTCAAGCTTATTAATTTTTAGTGTTATTTGTTGATGGTTTTCGGCCATTTAGTTGAGGATTTGCTAGAACTTATCGACATTTGCTGCTGCAATTGGTTTGTCTTCAATTGCTTCTTTTTGGGGTTCTAGGAGTGCTTGAGAGTAGGATGGTTGAGAAGTGGCTGCATCCTTGCCCTTTATATTCTTAACAGTAGTGCATGTTTGAGGATTTTGGAGTTTCACAGAATGGGACTCCAAATTTAAAAGCGTCTCAAATAAGGTATATCAAACATATCAAGTCTAGCTATGCACACACCATCCATGTCAAGATTATAGTGTAAAGCCAAAGTAATAACAATGTAAGCCATGCCAAAACATAAGCTTTTCTTACTAATGGAACCCATAATAGATTAAAAATGTGATAAGGGATATTCAGTTTAATTTTACGATCCATGCACTAAAGAAAGAAAAGTTCCTTAGCCGAACACTTGTTGCTTTCATTTTTGTTAAAAACAATTAGTTACATAAACCTGTGAAGAAGTAAGTGCTCGGTGCTACGAACCAAAGTGTTGGGGGCATTCTTAGAGTCAAAAGTATTTTCACTTGTAAGGATATTCCAATAATCGTCCATATTAAAATCATCATGATCATCTAAAACTTTGGTGTTAGATAATTCAAAGAGTGCATGAATGACAGTACAATCCAACCTATATGCATGGCCACCTATCCTAAACCAGAATGTGTCCATTTTAGTATTGTAGTGCACAGTGGTGAAAAATTCTATAATCATCATATGGTATGTCAATACATCATAATGAATTAAATGACCCCAACCAATATTTTCAGCTAATCTTTCAATGTTACACTTTAGTCCTAAAGTTTCTAACAGGTTAAAATCAAAGTACCTAGGAGGTAATAACTCTCTATCCTCAAAATCCCATAATCTTATACCTTCTTCTTCCAAAAAAAAGGTAATAGGGAGTGAAAAGTGGCTGACATATCACGTTTACCTTCTCTGGAGAAATGGAGGCATAGTTAGTCAGTTAGTTTACAGGCTAGAAGCTTCCTTGGAGCCATTTAAGGAGAAAAGCCTACAAAAAGAGATAAGAGAGAGATTAGCACATTTTTTAGAGAGAAAGAGAGAAAAACTTACCAAATCCTTGGATTCTTAGGTGGGTAATGTGAAATAAGTGTTAAGGGAGTAAATAATGATGGAAAAAGTGGAGAAAATACCAAGATATAGGGGAAAGATGAAGGATTTGTGAGGTTTAGGTGAATGGGTATCGGTTTTAGAGTGAGAGAATGTGAGAAGATGAGGAAAGAAGAAAGAAGTAGGGATTTTAAAAATCCTTTGGCTAGGGATCTCACAATCTTAGGAATACCTGTGCTTCCCACAATTATAGGTTAAGGCTCCAGAACGTTTCTGAAAAGCCTTCCCATATTTGTGGGAAACAGACCCATTCCTATGATCGTGGGCACTGTACAGACACCCAGTCTTGATTTTCCAACTTTTTAGCCTTCTTCCAAGCTCAGCATACATTCCCAACATTCAAGCAACTTGCAAACACATTAAAATCACCCAACCAATAAGCAATTTGAAGAGAAAACAAGTTAAAACTCAAACAAAACCCAAGTAAACACGAATAAAACACAGCAAACTCAAACCAAACATAATCAAAACCAAACAAATCAAACAAAGAAGTAAACAAAGACAAGCAAAAGAAACCACTGCATTTGGATAAGAGCTTGAGGTTGGGATCAGTTGGCATCTGCATATGTTTTCTAATACTTTAGTATTAAGCATTGTATTTCATAAGTGCTATTTATTATATAAATGAATTCAGTTTGTAATAATAGTTTTGACTAAACACGTTTTGTATTTGTAATGGGTCCAGAGGATTACTGGAATTTATGATGATGTATTTATTGTTTGTGACATTTGTGACTAAAATTATTATGAATAAAATGGGTCGAAATCGATTATTGGTTTTCTAAAAAATGCGTGTGATGCGCGAATAATTTGCAATTAGTTTTTTTGACTGACTATCCTAGTGTGCCACCATCTTAGAGTATGTTCTCGAATACCGTCGTTACGTTTGGGAACATGCATTATGAGAGTGGGTTGCTATATACACATTCACGAAAGTGTATGTGATAGGTGTTAAAATTGTGATATGATTGTAAATTGCATATGTCTTGAATTTTGGTTTAATGGACCATACTTAGTAATTTGGAATTAATTGTTACCATTAGAGAATTGAGGTATTAAAATGGACATTTGGATTAGGAAAATTTCAAGTGGTAGAATAATTTGATACATGAAAATAGGGTTATTAAGCCTATAATTAAGTGACATTTGGCATAGTTAAATATGTGATAAATGGACCAATTATTATGTGATAAGTGGACCAATCTTCGAGTGACATGTGGACTAATTGTTTAAATGACAAATGGAAACTAAATGTGTAGATTAGTGGCAACATCTTGATTAGGCAAATGGCATTACATGCCTTAAGACATAAGGCTTTGTAATTTGATGACACCTAGCTTGTTGATGGGGCAATTCTAGCAGCCAAGTTTTTGCTTCTTTCATTCTCTTCTTCACCAAATTTGCTCTTCTTTTCTGCATGCATTGTAGTCTTAATTCTATCTAACTTGTTGCACGAAAATCATACTTTAACCCTACACAAAATGGCCAAGAAACCAGTTCAAAGTGTTCTCCATATTGCTGTCCAAAAATCACTTTGTTTTCATCTTGAGGTTATATTGATTAGCTGGTACTTTGGAGTTGAATTTTAAGTTAAATAGGTAAGGGAATTCCAAACTTGATATCATATATTAATACAGGTTTTATGATAATTGAATTGACATGAATTATGTGTTATAATGTTGATAATTGGGTGCTAGAAAAAATAATTATGGTTTGGCAAATGTTGTTTTGGTTTTAATGTATATAAGATAGTAAGTTATGTGTTATCTAATGATTAATTTTTGAACTGGGTGTTTGAGTTGTAACAAGAGGGATTTTGTTAATAAAAGTATCCTAGATGAAAATGGGACGTTGCTGATTAATTTGCATGTGTCTTTGGCGTTACTTTTGCATAATAAGATTGAAGTGAGTTTATTGTAGTGATTCCACTGAGCAGACATCCGTATTTTATCCACATCTTGATCTATAGATATCCAAATGAGATGATTTTAATTGTAGATTAAACTACATACATATTTCTACAATTTTTATGAAGGAATAAAATTTTATTTCTATATCTAAGGGTTTTGAAATTTGACTTGAATTTGAGTACTGGTTGCTGTCCCTGCTTGAGAAGAGTATGTAGTATTTTGGGTATAACTCTAGGAATAATGAACCAAATGCATTAAATTTACTTCGTTATAGACTTAAGACATAGAGGAACATTTGTTTAGAAGAACATATTGCCTAGAAACCTCAGTTTCTATGTCAGAATGACCATACAAAATTGACCCAAAAACCCGTCCTGAGAAAAACGAGAAATTAGGTACAATCGTACATAACACCCATCTTTAACATAAACATGAATTTTATTTTTGCTTACCCAAATGCTACTGAATCTCCTCCGAAACTCTTTTGGGTATCACTATAATTTAGCAAACCTAGATGATGTTAGATTAATTGAGTAGAAGTTAATCTAGTTATAAACTATTAATTCACATAATAACTTAAAGAATGAGTGATTATTTATTAATGTGTCTAATGCTAAAATATATGGTATTTTTGTTCAAGATCAATGTGTTATTAAGAATACAAATGTGTTCCAAGGGTTTAATGTGATGTGAATTGGATATGAATGTTTGTAAATTGGGAATTTCTAATATGTTATATGTAATATGATCACAGGTTTCCGATATAAAAAAGCTTTAATAATTAACCTCGATATTCTGCAAGCGCACAGGTCATTCGCTTAGTATCTAAGGTGTCGATCCCACAAGGACCGTTAATCTAATCCTAAAATCTAAGGCTGAATTCAATTCACAATTACTTAAAATAAACAAAACTAAGAAAGAAAATATTCCAATAATCAAATTAAAAAATATAAACAAGACAACAATTGCAACACCCAATCAAGAATCAATTTAAGACCTACCAATTGAGAGAAAGGGGATTTTTTATCCGAATTTAATGAAAACTAATTATGAGTTTATTAAATTACCAGTTCTAGATGATCCTAGGATTAATTACTCTATCTCGAGTTATAATCATTAACCTAATTATTAACCATAATCAGATTATGAGAAATTGCAACCTCTCGATTCACAATTGATCCCAAACCTAAATTAGATCTTAAGTTGTCCAAAAACTACTAAAAACTTATGCAATATCTCTCGTTACACAAATTTGTTGGTTTGATTCAATTCTTGATCTATTAAATTACCTAAATCTCGTTAGCCCAATTTAATGATTATCACTCGGTTCACTCTCTCACTTTGTTACCGAATTATGAAGTGCAGAAATTAAATCACAAATGATCCAATAAAAACACGACAATCAGATTTCATTAATATCAAAGACAAAATATCCTAAAGATGAGTTTAGACAAATTTCAACATTCAACAATCCTATTCTCAATGACTATCCCAATTCTATACATCAATAAAATTGAAACAAAATCGAAAAATATGATTGGGACGGATGATGGAGGCAACAATGGCAGGAAACCTCTTGTTCCAGGAAGTACTTTGCGTAGGCTTTTTCTCCATGTCTTTCTTCCTTTGTTTCTTCCTCAATCTCTTGATAAAAACTCTCTAGGGTTTCAGGATTATGACTGATGCAAAAGCTCTCTCTTATGTTCTTCACATTCTTTAAATACCTTGGCAGCCCTAGGTTTTTTCGGGGTCAAAACGGTTTGAAAAATCCCTCGAAACTTGACTTTTTCTCTTGTTTGAGCGTCTACCCAACACAGGCCACGATCGTGGCCCTGCATGCCATGATCATGTCCAGCATCAAACCCTTCTATCACTACACAATCGTGGGCTGTGGTAAAGTCTTTTGTCACGATTGTGTCCTTTAGGTCATGATCGTGGATCATGGTTTCAGCTCGAAAGTCTCCAAAACCCCTCCATTCTTCGTTGTTGACCTTGAAACACTAACAAACACATCAAGGTAACTCAAAAACATAATATTTAAGCTCAAAGATTTATACTACCCTATAAAACACTTAAACACATAAACTAACACAATTCTAACCTAAACACGTACTAAACACTCAAATTAGCACTTAATACATAATAAATTAAACCCTAAAACATAATGCAAATCACACCTATCATAATGACTTAATGTTTCATTGATATATTGATGCAAATGCTTATGTTTGTAAGGCATATTGAGTTTCATCAAAAGAGAGTGAATATGTTCAATTTGAGAAAAATGTAATAAAGACTACATTACTTACTTGTGATTCTGAAATCTGAAATGGATTGTTTTAAAACTGCTAAGTCCTAGTTATGGGTAAATAGGCACGCTTAAAAGGGTCTGCAGCTGCTCTTGTGACACTAAGATGTCTTTTAATATTGACACTCGGTGTCTTCTATTACTGAGACATAAGTCTCTCCTATTCTGTGATACCAATCATAGGTATTTTCTATTCTGGTCCTGTTACCCATTTCTGTAAAAGGGATTAGTAGGCTATTCTGTTTATGTTTTGATATATATTTAGTTCTTTGTTTAGTTCTGATGCAAACTAAGTTCTAATACTTTTATATCCTATTCTGATGTAATGGTATTTTATTTTGAAATACTTATATGTTTTGTTATAATGCAAGAATGTTCTGTATTGATGAATCATATTTTGTTTTGAGACATAACGTTTGGATTACTCTATAACATAAACAATTAAAGATTGTTATGATATGATTTGAATTTGTATATATGAATGTGAGATGACTATTAGAAGCAGTCACCATTATGCATTATGTTTTGTTATTCCCTACTAAGCTTTATACTTAGCATGGTGGTTTTGCTCCGTCTAGGCTCTGATAAGAAGATTTATGGAATGGGACAAAGATAACCGTAGTGGCCAATGAAAGACTTGATATACTTGGAATTTGTTTAGTTTGAGTTTTTGAGTTGTTTTTGATTTGTAACAAATGTAATGAGAAATATTGTATTTTGATGTAAATAGTTTGTAACAACCTTAATACAGGTTAGCTTTTGAATTTATGGCATAAATTATGATAGGTATAGTATGTATGATATGTTCTAATTATAAAATCACATCTAATGATATGTAATGTATGTTTGCTTGAGTTTTGTAAGTGCTTTGAAATGTTTGATATGTTTTAGTTTTGTTTTGTGTGACATTTACATATCCTGTCTATGGTGTATATGAGTGTTACAAAACTAATTTAACTTCAAACACAAATCTTCAAGTTATTCCAACTTATTAACTTATAAAATATGTGGCCAAGCACTTCAGAATAACAATACATACTAATCAAGAATTTAATGTCAAATTCATTCAGCCCATCACTTGCACACACACATTGATAATTTTTTAGTCAATAAAAATTATAACTATCCTTAAATAGCTTTCCATGAAAATTCAAGCTATTCACAAAGATCATTAGGTTTTATTTATCAAAACACTATTTTTGTTAGTTTTCATTTACATTGACCTAGTCTTTTGACACGAAGGCAAACATTTGTGATGAATGTCCCTGGTTACTCAACTAGGTTATGTTTTTATTCATAGGCTTGGTTGGAATGTCATTCTAGTCTTTTGACGCGAAGGCAAACATTTATGATGAATGTTCCCCGATTACTCAGCTAGATCACATTCTCAACTGGCTCCTAGCTCTATTCATAACTCGAAGGCCAGCAGAATAGTTATTTGTTTAAAAAATACACAAAATTTTTTCACATTTTATTGCTACCTCATTTCTTTAGCTAATCATTCTCATAAAAGGATAATAACGATGCTAAATATTCAATTGACCTAAAATTATAAATGTAGGTGGCAAATTCCTAGGGTGAATGAGCTAACATCATATTCTAATTAACATGCATATTTAACCAAAGTGACATAGGATGCCAATTTCACAAGCTAATAAATCTTTACAATCTAGAAGACTATCTTTAAGGCTAAACTAATTTCCTTAAGTCCTAGCCATTGACAAATTCACACGAGTCACATCATGAAAACCTAAATAAGAATAATATACAACATCCAAAGTTAACACTCAAAATATAAAAAATACAATGTATACAACCCTCCCCACAGACACCACATTGTCCTCAATTTGAGAAAAACAAATAACACATATGGTGGGAATAAAACAAAATGTCAAGAAAACATAAGAATAAAATAAAAAGACAAGGGCTAGAGCATAAAAAATTATCATGAGGATTGAGGTGGTTATGGTGATGGTGCTGGTGAAGGAATTTGGAGATACTTTCGACCATGAAGTTCCAGTAATTCACTCCCTACAAAACAAAAGTAAAAATAATAAAATACCAGTAAAATAGAATAAAATTTATCTTAATTTTTGTGTTGCCTCCTAAGTAGCGCTTAGTTAACATCATTAGCTTGACATACTCTTCCTTCAACACTCAATCTAGGTCAAATATGAGTGGCTACCACCTGTATTGCTAAATTTCATTTTTGTAGCCTATAAATAAGATACACATTGCAAGATAATCAAAAGGACAATACTGATAAAATTAAGAAAACTAATTAAGTTTAGTAATGTCCTTTTCACTAACAAACTATCAATGAAATAGGGAATAACAAAACTCCCTAAATCTTCTATTAAATCTAGCAGTTTGTCTAGTATGAGGGTGAGCTATTCTTGTTCTTCCTCAATCACCCCCATCTCCTCTTCTTCTTTCGCTTCATAAAAAGAGACTTTCTTATCTTGTTCAACGTTTATGTCCTATATCCTCTGTTCTTCATTTTCTTTTTCTTTTGCTTCTAAAATAGAGACTTCCTTATATTCTTCAAGGTCTATATCTGTTGTCATCTATTATTCTGCCTCTTGACCCTTTAAAGATTTGAATTCATCAATTCTCATGAATGAGCTATCCTCCTTCAGATTCTTTCATACCTTATTCACGTTGAATTTCACTTGTTCATCTCCAATTCGAAGGATGAGGTTATCTTCATGAACATCTACTATAGCTTTTCGATGGTCAAAAAAGGTATACTAAGAATTAGCAAACAGTTTCGATCCTCTTGAAAGTCTATCACAAAAAATACATAAGAATGATAAACTTGTCCACTTTTGCAAGTACATCATCCACCATGCCAAACGATTTTTCTATCAATTAATCTGCCAACTGAATACGCATAGACGTTACCTTCACCTCCTTTAGCCCCAATTTCCTAAAAATCCACAAAGACATAAGGTTTATACTTGCGCCTAAGTCATATAAACATTTCAAAATCTCTAAATTACCAACTATAGAAGGTGTCGTAAAGCTCCTTGGATCTTTCAACTTTGAGGGCATATGATTGGTAATTAAGGAGCTACAAGTTTTCGATATGGCTACCGTCTGGTTATCATCCTAAGTTCGCTTGGCAGATAATATGTCTTTAAGGAACTTCGCGTACTTGGGCTTGCATTTCAACACTTCCACAAAAGACAAGTAAATTTGCCTTTTTAAAATCTTTTCTATGAACTTTACAAATGGTACATCCAATTTGTTCTTCTGAATTCTTTTTAGGAATAGTTGGTGAGTAAGGTGAAGGAGGAATTTATGGAGGGTCCTCATTCTTTTCTTCATCATTTTTCTTCTTCTCTTAGTCTTCTACAAAGTGGGTCTTAGCTTGTCTTTCCACCAGTTCTTCTAGCTCTTTCCCACTCTTAAGTGTGATAGCCTTACATTGCTCTCTTAGGTTTTCTTCCATATTATTCAAAAACTTTTCCACACTTCTCTTACAAAATTCCCTATAAAGATGGCTTTTTTGAACCTCTAGGTTGTGAATAGAAGAGGCATGATCTTCCTTTACATATTCAAACTTCCCTTCCAATCTCTTCTAGGCCTTTTCAATATTCATGAGTTTGTCCATGATCTTATCCAATTTAGAATCCCATGAACTATTCTCATCTTTTTGAAATCCTCGCAGGTATTAATCTCTTATTTGAGTTCTTGTATTGTTAGAACAAAAGAAATTTGGGTGGTTCGGCCATCCCGGATTGTAAGTGTTCCAATAAGGATGATTACTTCCTCGAAAAAAATTGTGCCTCATTGAAGTTCACAAGGATCCTTGGCTCCTTATGGTATATTTTCTCCATCATCGTTCTTTATATCTCTTCTTGACATTTAACTTTTTAGATTCATCATAGTTGCCTTGTGATGTCCAATTTGATGTGTATTTTATTTTACGCCCAAACTTCCTTCTTTTTCTTTCTTTCTTTTTTTAATTTCGTGTTATTGGGTACCATAATCATAATAAAGGGTAATAATTTCTTAAAACAAAGGAATTCAAAAAGTCCTAAACTAATTCCCTGGTAACGGTGCCAAAAACTTGTTAAGCAAGTTTTAATGTGGCACTGGTCGTAGCGTAGTATATGAGGTGTCGATTCCACGAGTAATTAGTGAACTTATCGAATCCTAATTTGTTCAAGGCCTAAAAGTGTAATTAAAATGAAAATAAAAATTAGCAGAAAATTAAGCGATTAAATGTGGATAGATTGAAAGTAAATTTGTAAAATTAACACAAAGAAATCAAAATTAAGCGCAACCAATTAACAATTGAAATTTCATATAAGGAAGATTAACCAATTATGAGAGAAGGGGATTTATCCTATCATTTGATGCTAAGTTAACGACTTTTGAGTTAATCAAGTATCAATCTTAAACGTCAAAGAGTGATTACTCTCTCTTGAGTCATAATCATTTAACCCTAGATCATAAAACCTAATTGAATTGCATTATAGAATTTGCAATATCTCAATTGGAAAACAACCCATACACACATCTAATTAGATCTTAAGCACTTTAATAGACAATCAGGTCCTCACATAAGATCTCTCTTCATATAAATTACCGATTTGATTGTTTACATGATCAATTGATTGTTTAACTCTAATTACCCAATCTAATCATTTTGTTATAGTTTTATTCTCTCGATTTATTACTGAAGCATGCAAATACAACAAACAATCACAATACCCAACTCATTAACATCAAAAGTAATCAAATTAACATTGATTCAAAAACAAATCCCTAAAAGAGTTTAGAACTTCCTTAAACCCAAATTCATCATCATCAAATCCATTATATACATCAAAATGAAAGAAATAACAAGATGGAAAAAGAAATATAACTTGGAGTGGACTGGGAATGGCAACAGCAACAACAGCCCCTCTTCTTCTCTATTGTTCCGTAGCTTCTTTTCCAAATGAAACAAATGGAGGCTCCCTTATATTAGGTCATTCTTTTGTCTTTTATATTCCTAGGGCTTTTTAGGGTAAACACTAGGTTTTACACGGTCCCAAATTTTCAAAATAACCCTTAAAAAGTTGAGTTCAGAAGCAGTCCCAGCGTTTGTTATTTCACCTGTCACAATCGCGACACTTAAAATTGGGCTTTTGTCACGATCATAGCTAACGAGTCACAATCGTGGCCTTTCCTATTAGCTTCTGTCACGATCGTGGCCAATGAGTCATGATCATGACCTGTGTTAGCTTGCTTTGTTCATGATCATGACTGGTATGTCACGATAGTGGCCTTGACTCCTCTTCCGAGCTTTCTCAAAATCTTCTCCCTTTTTCTTTATCTAATCTCAAACACTAACAAATTCATCAAAACACCTTAATAAAACAAAATTAACTTAACATCCCATTTCCATATAACGGGTTGAACCATAGAAACGGGTACACGTGAGATCAATCGGAGAAATTAGGAAAACACATCTCAAGCTCATGCATTATGTAATATACATATACACGTGAACAGTGATTTTTGCACATGAAAAAAAAATTATACCGACTTTTGATTGTTTAGTGATGTAGCACACCACCCTCGTGGGATACGGACTCAGATATCACCATCGATATCGGGTTCGGGTCCAGAGGGAATGGGGTGTTACAGCTTGCCTAGTGAGATATTTTTTAGTGACTTTATTTACCAATCGATTGAAAAACTCAAACCCTTTTCTTCCCCAATAAATGAGGCATGTAAGATACATAAACAAGGACTGACGATGCTAGAACTCAGTGACATGCACAATCAAATTTTGTCTTGTCTAAGAGCATCCACATAAAAACAACTTTTATTAGTGTTAACTAGCTAGCAAAAACACCTTTCATATTCTCCTAATGCTTACCTGACTGCTGCGATAATCGATCTTAGTCCATTTGTAAAAATCAATACATCATCAGCATAGCAGAGTTGTGTTACCCTAAGAAAATCCCTAGGAGTAGCAAATGTGTCCATCTGTGGAAGATCATTCAACATTATTGTCAAAACTTCAGCCCCAATAATAAAAAGTGCTAGAGATAACAGGTCACCCTGTCTTAGACATTATGATGAGTGAAAATATCCCAAAGGTACTCCATTTACTAATACAGAAAACCAACAATTTGAAACTAGCCTCCAAACCCATCTTATAAATTTTTGCCCAAACCTAAAGTGACGCAATACTTTAATTAGGAAAAGCGAAGACACTTTGTCATATGCCTTGATCATATCTAACAAAATTTTTGCCCCTAATCTTTTTGTTCATATTCTTAAGCCAACAAAATGTTATTATAAATTAATCACCCAATTAAAAAGGCCTCTTATTAGGAGATATAATTTTTGGCATAATCAAACATAGCCTATTAATAATCAACTTAGAGATCATCTTTTGAAAGAAGTTACATAGATTAATTAGCCTATACTTCGCAAACGAATGCGCATTAGCAATCTTTGAAATCAGTACCAGAAAGGTAGATGTGTAAGCTCTAGGAAGATCTCCTCCCATAAATAATTCTTGCACTATGACCACTAAGTCACTTTCCACAACCTCCCAACAGTGAGTGAAGAAATTCACAGTGAAGCTATCTGGGCCTGTTGTATTGTCACCATCCATCTCCCCTATCATTATGAGAATCTCTTCTAATAGTGGCATTTTCTGTAAATCTTCATTCTCGGTATTTAACAACATTGGCTCAATCACCTTATTCACCAAGGTGTCTATAACATCTACATCATTTCCCTTATCTTGTAGTAAGTGGTTAAAAAAACAAAACCCCTTAGCCTAAATACCCTAAGAATCAGTAACCCATTCTCCATAATGGTCTTGCACTCGATGAACCACTAAATGAACCCTTCTTTCTTTCAAAGCTGTATAGAAGAATTTTATATTTGAGTCACCCTCTTTCATCCACAGGATCTTAGATTTTTTGTGCCAAAACATTCTTCCTCCAATATCATCTGTCTGTATTGAGCCTGAGCTAGATGATATGCCTCTCTAGCAGTTACTGAAACCTCTTCTTGCAATAGTCTTTCCTTAACCAATAAGTCGTCTTCAACCCTCTTAACATTTTACTGAAAATTACCGCATACTTGTCTATTCCAATTTTTAAGAACCGACTGAAGTCTCTTCAACTTACTCGAAAATTTCACAAGTGGGCATCCTTAGTAAGGTAAGCTCCAATTTTCTTTAGTTATATTTATGAAGTCCCTTCGTAAGTGCTAAGAATTTTGAATGTGAAATGACTTTAGACCTATAGAATTCTCAATCTTTAAGATTGAGAGCAATGTCAATCTTTAAGATTGAGAGCAATAATGGAGAGCCAAGATTGAACTTAAAAGTTCCACAGTGAGCATAAGATTCGATATCCATTTTATGTTTATTAAGGCCTTATCAAGCCTTTTCCAAATACGGAGATGACCATCCTGGTTATTAGTCTATGTAAAATGAGAGCCCATATACCAAACATTCGCCAAAGAATACTATGCCATAAAGTGTTGGCACTCTTCCGTTTCAGTCACATGAAAAGGCTAACCTCCATTTCTCTCGTCTAAAGACAAGCATAAGTTCAAGTCTCCATTAAATAACCATGGGAAAGAGGAATCAACAAAAGAATTATACAAATCCCACCTCTTCTATATTGAGCATGCCGTATGAATAAATGAGAGATGTATATGTCCTTTTAAGGAAATATGTAAAGCCTATAAAGTAATCTGCCAACTGTTCTTATGTAATAAACTACAAGTAAACTCTGATTATAAAAATTCTAGATTCGACCTGACGTGTTAGCCAACATCCATTCAAAATTTAATTTCTTTCTAACGTCATCCATGTGAGATAAATCCATCATAGGTTCAGCTATAGCCATCATTTGAATATTATGAACGTGCTTTAACTTCTTCAGTCTCAAAAGAGTTATTTTATTAGCTAATCCCCATAAATTCTAAAATAACAGTCTAATCATTAGTTATTAATTGAAGAAGTTTAAGTTGCCTGAAGCTGGGCTCTTGTACATACCACTATCTCATATTGCTTAGTTGGAATTGAATAAGAGATTAAATTGTTAACCTTATTGCCATTGAAATCCTATATCCCTATGCAAACCCCTTTCCTTTATACTAAAAGATGCTAAATCCAATGCCTTAACTCTACCTAACTCCATGTGCTTCAAAGTATCATTAGAAGGTAAATTTAAGACTAATGCATCCTTCATAATTTTTGTATTCTCAATATGATCCTCAATCTCCTCATCATTTAACAAGGAAAATCTATTCTTGGTGACAATAATCCCTTTACCAACAATAGCAGTAGGAAGTTTATTGACAACTCCCTCTCATTTGGATAACACAACCACTGGATTTGTTGTTTGGACAACATGCTTATCAGAATCATCATCAATGTCTTCGACTATAACAACTTCAAGGTTTATCTTTTGGACAGCAGCAATAGTAGGTCCAGCAGAGTCGAGAATAATCGTAGCAGTACCAAAGCTCATCAAATCCATTGAAGTCACAACATTCAAACTAGACCCAGAATTGTCCTTTGACATAACTACAGGACTTGTAGTTATTGACAACTCCCTCTCATTTCATCAACACAACCACTGGATTTGTTGTTTAGACAACATGCTTATCAGAATCATCATCAACATTTTCGACTACAATAACTTCAAGGTTTATCTTTTGGACAACAGTAATAGCAGGTGCAGTTGAGTTGAGAATAATCGTAGCAGTACCAAAGCTCATCAAATCCATTAAAGTCACCACATTCAAACTAGACCTAGAATTGTCCTTTGAAATAACTACAAGACTTGTAGCAATATGTTCAGCCACAACGACATCAATAATCCCATCGTTGTGAACAGATTTTTCTAGACTTTCTTGATGGTTTTCAAATTTTTCTTTTGATGTTTCCGCCTCCAATAAATTCTTGGCCTCCATTATGGTAGGTTCTTTACCTTTAGATATCTCTTTCATAACCTCAGAAGTCTCAACACCCTTCTTGTCCATTAATTACTCTAATCTTTCAGGTAATGGAAACAATAATCAGGAATATCTTTGTATCTAATATTTTACCAGAAACCCAAGTTCCCATTGTTCTCTAAACATCCATCTCAATGCAAACTCTCACTGTCTCGGGTCTTGCCAATATTATCGTTGAAGCATCAATTTTTATGAGATTTCCAACTAGTATCTTGATTGAAAAAATCGGTCCTTTAGCAAAAATTTACAGCGGTAGTAAAAGAAGATTAATCCAAACTGGAGCTATTGGTGATTCCTCCGTCAATGAAAATTTCGGTGACCACTTGAACACACGCATAGTGAATCCTTCAAAACACCACACACCCGTAAGCTAAAAGTGAGTGCAATCTTCCTTGATGTCAAAATGTAGCAATACGTGACGTTAAGCTAGCAACCAATATAAATAGACTCCTTAAAACCCATTGCCATAATGCACTTCGTAGTTTATCCATTGCTGGTCGCCCATGGAAGAAATTTTCAACTAGAGAATTAGCGAAGGTGTAGCCATATTTACAACTTTTTTAGGAGTAAATTCAATACAAGGTTCACTCTTGTAGTTTGTATGCTCCTTAATAATAATATGATCAAGGAAGTGCGTAGTGTTAGATATTTCATGCGGAAATTTTCACGATGACCCAGTAATGATTGTATACAAACCAAAGGATTGATCACTAACCATTTGACGAACACGCTGCCATATTGAATTGATTAAATCCCCTTTGACTTGTAAACCTTAAGTTCTTGATCTCTTCTTCTCCTTATCCAAATGATACACAAAATATGTCTTTCTAAAACTGATGGGAGAGAGCCGTTATAAGGGTTATGTATATTCTTTTATAGATAGGAGAAGAGGGCCAAGAAAAATAACTGTTGAGGTTAAATGTACCCATTCCATCAAAAGGTACATAGCCTTACAACAATTATTATTATTTTGAACATTCCTTTAATTTGCTAAAGTTTTATAAATGGATAATAAATTAAAACACTAGGTTAGTGGACCACCCACTTAATTTAATGTGGAAATAACAGTATAAAAACTATTAAATGTATATTATCATAAAATATTCTTTAAAAAACCATTGTAAAGTATAACATATATCAAAACAAAAATTATAACATGTATCAAAACATTTTTGCACTAGTGGAGTACACGACTCAAAACATATTATATTGGTAGGATTGCAGTCACCTTAAATTTATATGTGAGTTTCACTTGGTACAACCTAAGATTATTTTTTTTAATGAAAGAGAGATTGTTGAATGACTTTGTATAAATGTAATACATTACTTATCCATGGTGTATTATATTTAAACTATTTATATAAAAAGGATCACAATGTTTAAATATTTGAACTTGACGATTTGTTTTATTGATATATTTTGATGGTCATTCCAATTTGCAAAATATTATGTGTATACTATTTATAACGTATTTTTTGTAAGGAATGGATTCAGATTCTAAAATAAGTTTTGAGTTTTATGAGAGATAACCTATATCCTTTTAATTTTTCAAAAATAGGCAAGGCCATAACATTTTTTGTTAAAAGTACACTAATTTCAAGTATGAAAATCACCGTGTAAGATTCTCCTTAGTTTGTAAGCTAAGATCTTCATCAGTGTGTACGCAAATATAAGTATAATGGCTAAAGTTGCATAATGATTTTACATTGAAAAGAATTGTACGTTGATGATATGAGGAAGCAGGATTTTGTTTAGTGAATTTGTACATAAGTGAACTGGGAATGCATAATTGCACATTCTTCATTAACAGCTTTCATTCTCTATCTTGTGATACATTTGATTAATTTGAAACTAAAATACTAATTTCCATAGATGATATCTCTGAATATTTTACTAAGATTAAATTTGATATATTACCTTCGAAATCTATAGTTATCATGTTCAGAAATAGATAGGCTTATCCCAGACAGTTTCTATCTGTCCCCCGATTTCATGGCTGTAAGCCAATACCATAGCTTATATTGATCGTATTTTGCAGTAAGGACAGCCATACCGATAATTTGAATTGTGTTGAAAGACGCAATGGAGGCATTTCTGATTTCCTTTTGTAGTCTTTGTAATTTGAGCCATACAACAGAATGGGAACTATAATTTATGTTGTCATACTCATGCATGCAATCACCAATCTCCTTGATGGGCACAATGCAATATTCTACGGAGGTTATACTTCTTGTCTTTTATTGTCAAAAAGTCATTCTTCATTCCCTTTTCACTCAACTAATTCTCGTATATACTTTGCTGACTTTAAAGACACTAGAGGTACAAGTTGATACAGAGAATGAGATCTTCCATCTCATTTATATTGATTTTTGTTTGGTCTTGAATTATTGGGAATTGTCGTATTTAGAATTTTCCTTCTAAATTCTACATACGACAATTTAGAATTTAGAAGTCACTAGGTCTGAGGATCTTCCTTCTTATTAAATTTTGTTAACTGATATTGTATTGTATGCTGATATCATTAATTTTAATGAACGAAATGAGCATTTTATTTACTACTCTGTTTGCTTGATCATATATGCGGGTAGAATCTGATTTTAAAACTAGAGGTTTATCATTATACATCATTCTTGGTCAACTGTTTATAACAGTAATACTAGGATTCATAATTTTGAAATGATAAAACGTTGTGATGTATCGTCAGGGGTTGCAGCAAGCAATAGATGCTAATTGTTATTATTATTGTTTATTGTATGATAATTTTCTAAAGAATGCTATTCGAAATGGCCTACACTCGTAGAAGGTGAGGAAGTCTATATCAAACGTACACCGTTGACCATCAAGGTAATGCCCATATTACACGGATTCAGATCTTCAGTTTCACTAACCCTGCGTCTATTCTATACCGCAACTAATACATCGACGTTTTAATTAAAAATAACCACTGACTTTCACACCAAGCTGCAACAATAAATTTGTCTTGTTCACGCCGAGCTGCAATTTATTTGTCTTGTTTTCAATCAGCTTCTAATTTATATTTTAGTAAACATTAATTATTATTATTATGATATTATTATTCTTATAAATTCTATTATTCTTTTTATTATTTATTATTATTATTATTATTAATTTCCTATTTTA
>JANIIA010440718.1:0-19474 GCA_027478495.1 Erythroxylum alaternifolium | reverse complement strand
CCTTCCATTTAAAGATTAAAGGTTAATTTGGATATTTACTAAAGCTACCATATGATTTTTAATGATCAATCAAATTGTCCCTCAATTTCTAATCCAATTATCTCCCAATTTTCAATAACATTTGTCATTAAATCTTAATGTCTCTTATCAATAATTTCTGCTGTCATTTGACATTTAATCTACTACCATTTATCAATTATTCTACCACTTGACATTTTCCTAGTTCAAAAATACTCATAATTACCAAAAAATTCCCATATTTCACTAAAAATTCTAAATCACTAATTATACACACCAACTTAATTTTTAAGACACATAATTCACAATTCATATTATAATCACATTAAATATCAATTATACCTGAAAAATGTCAAATAAGTGCATGTATAGTCATTGAAATGTCTACAAAACAATCAAATTCACTTGTGTGTATACTAATATTATGCATGAGTATTAAATGCAATTTTCTAATCTCTCATTGCTATTTCTCATTTATAGAAAGCTAGGGTTTTAACCCTTAGTATGGAAATGGAATGTTACATCCCAGCTCATCATAGTCAAGGATTTTCTATCCAAGTTTGAGGCTTGTCTCAACACATTTCATGGTTCCAATGATCTCTAATCTTCAAATGGTAGTATAAAGACCACCTATGATTGAGGAAATCATTGTAGTTTAACTAGTGAACAAAACTTGCCTACGGTTCAGGATTCTTTTATATCTGGATGATATATCTATGATGGCAATTGAATGGTCTTGTCTTAACTAATTTGAGCAATGAAGCTACAAATGGGTAGAGGAAATGCCAACATGTAGCTTTGGTTTAATCTCTCGTCACCATTTTACATGATGTCAATTAGGGCAAGATTCATTCTTCCTTTAATTTGTTACATTTTGTAATATTCTTTATTTTTATTATATAAAATTTTAACTTTAAGAAAAATCCTTATACTTCAAAAATCTTGTAAAAAACCTATATATTTTATGAAAAGTATAAAATCAATCCTTTTTATTAACTTTTACATAAACACTAATTAATGTAACAATTTTTAAATATATGGCACCCTATGCAAATAGATTTGTTATAAGATGGTAATTGAGCATTAGCAACCTAAATGGTTAATATATGTTAAATAAATTGATTTATTGTTTTTTATTTTTTGATTTGCAATATTTATATATCTTCACTTATATTAAAATTATATTAATATGAAATATGTAATAGTAATTTTATTATATTTATAAAATTTTAAATAATATATTTATTAATTGAATATGAGAACAAATCAAGCATTTCATTACATTTTTGTATAATAATAAATAAAATTATTAACTAGTGATAATCCAAAATTTCTAAACAATTAATAATCGAATTAATTAATTTTTAATATTAAAAAATGTAATTGTAATATTTTTTTTGAAAGATGAAAGAAATTATATTAACTAGCAAAAGCTACTATACACCATTACAATGAGTCGTATGATATAGCAACAAAATTACATTAGGAACATATATAACAAAAAAAGCTAATACAAAATTACAACAACTAGCTCCTTCTCATTACTCGACTAAGTGAATTTTTCTTATAATTGGCAATGAAAATTGCTCGAATCCAATTCACAATCTGATATGCTAACTGATGAGTATATACTTAAACTCCTTTATAGATTCTCTTGTTCCTTTCCTCCCATATAGAATAGATAACTATAGTAAAGGCTGTCTTGATGATCAATTCATCCACTTTACCTTGTTTAGTACACCTAATAATCTTATCCAATGTCTCATCCATTCAAAAGTGTAGTTAGTTACTTGTAGCAGAACTTGAATTCTGCTCCAAATGCCTTTGGTGTAGTTACATTGAAAGTATAAATGATGCCTGCTCTCATTCATATGTTTACATACTGAATCATATATCCCATACCATTTATCTTTAGTTCTAAGCCTATTCTTAATCACTAGCCAAGTAACAATTGTAGTTTTGGGATTTAAATATTTTTTCCAAAGGGTTTCAAACCAAGGCATAACTTTAACATTGTTTGCAATCATTTGATGACATGATCTGTTAATAAACATAACTTTGGAATTAAGATTCATATGATGTTATCCTTCCTTGGTCCTTCTAGGATGATTCGTAGATAACCTGATAGCAAGAAAAAAACCGTTGTAATTTCTAACTCAATCACCATTATGAATTAATGATGGTACTCGAGCATAAACAACAATTATACGTATGAGTGGAGTAAGATTTGCTTTATATATAAGTGGACTATAGTTAGTCTAATCATCAAACCAAAACCTTATATCCTCACTATCTCTCAATTGATGCTTAATATGAGGATATACCATGTCTCTTAAGCTAAGCATATGGTTGCATATCCAGGGATAATCTCTAGAATTACCTAACTGCCAAAAACTCTTGTCTTTAAGATGATACTCATTTACCTATTTAATCCACAATGCAGTACTACCAGTAAAGAGTCTCCATATCCTCTTACAAAGTAAAACTTTCTACATTTGTGTAATATAGATGATCCCTAAACCTCCTTGCCTCTTTGGAATAGTAATGTCAAACCATTTCACTTTGGCCTGCTTACAATTATCCATTTTCCCTAACCACAGGAAAGCTTTCAATACTCTATCAATTTCCTTGATGGCTCTCTTTGACAAAACCATATAGGCCAACCAATGAATGTGCATACTACTCAATACTGAATTGATGAGTCAATCTAGCTACCATAGATAGAAACTTGTGATGCCAGGCATTAACTCGTGCTTGGAGCTTCTCAATTAACGGAATGAAATCAACAAACTTTGGCTTATTAGCATTAATAAGAAACCCCAAATATTTCAATAGGAGAGACTATAAGGAAAAACCAAATATGTTACTGATATGGTCTTGATTTCAAACATCCAAAACCACTTTTCTCTATATTCACCTTAAATCTAGACTAATCCATGAAAACCTGTAGCATATTCATCATCATTCAGACTGAATGCTCATCTGCTTTGCTAAGAAGAATTAAGTCATCTACATAAATTAAATTAGAGAGTTTAAGAGATCTACTTATTATTATAATGAAATCTGCCATTACAATCAATAAGTTTAGAGATAAGTCTAGAAACTCCTTCCATCGTTAAAGTGAAAAAGTATAGGACAAAGGGTCTCCTTGTCGAATGCCTTAAGCATTATTAAAGGAGTAGCTGGGATACCATTCATAAAAATACTGAAGAAAGTGGATTGGAAGCATTGTACAATCCAATTTCTGAATTTTAATGGTAATCCAAAAACTTCCAAAAACTCTTGCAAATAATGCTAACTTACAATATCATAAGCCTTTTAAAAAATCAACCATCAATAAGCAGATTTGAATCTTCTAACTGGATTTGTAATCCCCCAAAAGCTTCTATAATATTATTATGTTGTCACAAATAGTGCTTCCCAGTAAGAATATCTTTTGAGCATTGTTAATCACATATGTTAGAATTACTTTCAATCTTATGGACAGAAATTTTGCAATGACTTTATAAATAGTTGTGAAACATGAGAGGGGTCTAAATTCATAAATAAAAGAAAGATTTTTCTTCTTGGGTATACATATGTGAGTATGATTCATTTCTTTGAGCATCTTAATAGAGGAGAAGAATTCCATTACTACATAAGTAAAAAGACTACTAGTAATGTCCTATGTTTTTTGGAAGAACATGGCTGTGAAACCATCTGGACCTATATATTTTCTAGATTAAGGCTAAACAGAGGTTTCTTGATGTCTTAAAGAGTAAAGGGAGCAATGAGCATATCATTTTGAGCCTAAGTGAGGGTATAATCAAGTACATCCTTGACATTAAAACCCTGATGTCTTATGTTAGAGTTCCCTATAGGCTGCTAGAAATACTACCTTATGAAATCAAGTAGCTCTTGTTGGCTTGATATCACATTTCCCTGACTATCCTTCAATTCAAAAATAGTATTTTTGTTTTTTCTTGCAAGAAAAGAGGCATGAAAATATTTCGTTTTCGAATCCCCTTCTCTTAACCAATTCAATCGAGCTTTTTATCTTAAGGTGTCAATGTGTAACATCAAACTCTCCTGGTATTCTTTCATACATTCTAATTATTCATTACTGAGGACCTTATTAGAAGGATCATGATAACATGCTTCTTGTATATTAGCCAATCTCTGTTTATTGTTACCAAGCCTTTAGGTCTTTTCTTTCACGAATTGCTTAAGAGCTCTTTTAACAAGTCGAATCTTTTTCATCAATTGGAAGGCCTTGTCTCCCTGCACCTATTATCTCTAACATTCACTGATCATCCATAAAACCATCTAGCTGAGTATCCTTATCAAAAAATCTAAATGGAGCTCCAACTTTAACAAGTTAACTAAATTTCATCCTTCACCGACTCCCTCGTTTCACTAAGCTTCTTAATAGGTAAGCAATCAGGTAGGATTAACTTGTAATTAATTGCAATACAAGCCTTGGTATAGGCTATCCTTTCCGTACTAGAAGTCTGGGAATCCATGCACAATGGCTTACCTAAGGAACTAGCAAGATAACTCAATCCTTCAATTGTCCATAGTTGAAGTGGTAGGTTATGAAAATTGCCCAAATCAAAAACACATCAACACATTCTTTGTCAAAGGTGATACCTGGTTTCCACTTCTAAAGCAACATGGGTTGGCCCTTGATGTGCCAAGGACTTAACTTTATGATTTCAATCAAGTTACTATCTGTTATAAATTTGAAAATAATCATACCATCATTAACAGCGTGTGTCAAGTGCACTATAAAATTTTCCTAACTCTGCACACTAAAATTTGTAGTTACAATGAGTCAAGATCGAATCCATAGGGAATGTTAGGTTAATTTCCATAATGAAATTAATTAATGCAAGGAAAATATAAAAAAGAGTTTTTTGGATTTTTAGCAATTTAGAAAATAATATAAAAGCAAACTATTGAAAACAAATTAAAACAAGTGATCGAAAATGATTAAACTATAGAATATACGTAAGGTCTAGTTTTAGGTTCAATCTCAGCCTAAACACAATCAAACATATTTCATTATCCTAAAGTCTTAACAACTCTCTTCGGACTATCGATCTAAGACTCATAAAATGCTCTACTAATCCCAGTTTTCCCTTAGGTTTTGTTTAATTAAGAAATGATCATTAATTAAAGCTAACTACTAAATAACCTAGGATACAATCTTTAGATTTAATTTGGCAGATGCATTACGATGTGCAAAACGATCAATATAAGCAGTAACGTCACACATTCAGATTATCTAATCTAAGTTATGTATGTCCTAACAATACGGGATTATTAGATGCTACTCACAAACATCAAAAGTAACGATTACATATTACATTCAATGTTTTAACAATAGGTTTGAAATAAAAAAATGAAAATGACGTATTAAAATTATTCATCCTAAAACCTGATCAAATCAACATCAACATCACAACAATCTGAAAAAAAATTACAACATTAAAATGATGAAATAACTTAACAGTGCTTTGGCATCGACATCCCTATTAAATCGGCATCGGGAAGCTAGTCTTCTATCTCTATTTTTTTGCTCCAAGTATTAATCATCTTCTTAGTAGCTGCTTCGGTGGTGAAAGAACGAAGAGAGAACCTAGCGCCTATTATTCTGATTTAATATTTGGTCCACTGTTACTATTTACCTTATTGTTAATGTGCGTATTCCTTTTAAAAGCTTCTTTTACATGTTGAACATCTGCAAAACGTAGATGTTGTTTGTGTTAAATGTAGACGTTATACACAATGTCTGTGTTTCGTAGACATTATACCTTATACTGCACATTTTGCTCCTTATGCTTTCACCTACTAGTGCATTTTACTTCCAACTTGCTGTCGTTTCATGCTTTTGCCTCCAACCTTTAATTTCACTTAGGGCCATACAAAAATTATTCAATTTCCATACACAACAGCTGTGAACTATATTGCTTCATCATCTTAATTTTCTTATCTTTACATGCTCTAATATTTATCATTTTTTTCCACGAAGACAAATGAATATGGAAATTGAAAAGATGGCTTCAATGAATATACTTTCGGGTCATTTTAGCTTCTTTAATTTCGAAATGTACCTAAAATCAAATATGAGCTAAAGTGAGTATCTTAAGCATTTCCAAGGCATTAATCACAAAGTGTAGTATATCAAATGAATAAACATTTAAGCACATATCAAGTTCCCCTAACACTTAGCTTTTGACCGTCCTCATGTAATTGTCAAAATCAAAATCACAAACTTAAACTTTTATCATTTTTCATATTTCTTAAGAATAGATAACCATCAGTAAAGATGAATGACTTTCAAAACCTATAGCAAAATCTCAACATTCAAAGCTTATACTTATGATCAATTAATATTCACCACCCTTAGAAATTGTGTAATCTAGAGGCAGACTTGGACAAAAAATGTTTAAACAAGATATTTCCATGGGTACACTCAAACATCATTCATGTTCATAATAATCCATAACTTTACATATCATTTCATTTCTTCATCACTAAAATCATATGCATAATCATGAATCAAAGGATTTTTTTAGGGTTGTAATATGGGTAAGGGTAAGATGAGATGTGTTTTGATTAATGTAGTATAAAAGCCATCAAGTTAGTGAAGCAAAAGTAATACTTAATGAGATATCAAGTGCACAAGTTAACATTCATTCACAACTGGGTGCCATCAACTATAAAGAATGCAACAATTATGTTTCACAAGCTCTCACACCTTAATCCACATGAACATAACACAAAAAATGCTCCATCCAAAACCATATATGCCTCATATGCAATATATTCAAACACCCAATCAATAAAACTTAAGGAGGATAAACTATTAAAAACTTTTCACAACAATTGTATTTCCTCCTTGATACTTTTGTTCAAACTCAAATTTTTATTTTTTTCAAAATAAAAGTGATAGAAGCTACATTAACATAGGATTTATAACATGGAATTTTAACAAATATAATCAACCCACATGTATGTATACCCCCGCATTTAGGATTTTGTACAATCACATTAATCAAGAATTAACAAATGTTCCACTATCTTTAAGGCTTAAGTAGGGCTTTTCGTTAGGTGCATGTAATGTGGTTTATATTAAAGAAAAGGCTAATAAAGCTCAAAGGGGGTTAGTAAAGGAAAATTCACATAAATGGGTGGGCTATTTGGCTAATGTGGCTCGTAATCAACAAAGAATCCCTAATCATTTTCATAAAACTGCATGTGATAAAAATGTAGTCTCAAATAGAAAATCAATGCAAAGTAAAGATGTATATGTCATGAAGGTCACACCTAACAAAAGACAGTGAGCTGATATGATTGTGTCAGTCTAATATGGCTCAATATCTCATTAGTTTTTGTCTACCACTAATCACCGCTCTTCTAAGAATAATGAATATTAACCAATTACAAGAGCAAAAGTACATGCCAAATTTTGCTATGGATTTTACTAATCAATTCACACTCTAATTATGACTAAATAATCTTAAAAGCAATAGAAAATAAGAAAACTTTTTATTTTGTTAGTTTGATTTTGAAAACTGCCTAAGAAGTCACATAAGCTACAATTAAGCTAGAAAACATGCATAAAAACTAATATACCCCAACCCCACTTAAAACTTATATTGTCCTTAATGTAAAAACAAATGCAAGAAATGAAGCAATTAACAAAAATAACAAATGCGAAAATGTAAAAGACAAAAATTAACTCCTCTTGGGTTGCCTCCCAAGTAGCGCCTTTGTTTAACATCATTGGCTCGACCTCTAGTTGTGAGCATCAAGTGACATTAGTCACATCCTCTAGCATCAACACCTCTAAATCCTTTGTTTGGAAGCCCTCATAATATGATTTTAAGTGATGACCATTCACTCTGAACGTCTTGTTGGTTTTGAGGCTCTGTATCTCCACTGTACCAGAAGGAAAGACATAAGTGATAACAAACGGACCAACCCAATAAGAACACAACTTACCTAGTAAGAGTTTAAGTTTGGAATGATATAGTAACACTTTTTGGCCCACCGAAAAGCTTTTCCTTGAAATCATCTTGTCATGAAAAGCTTTCGTCCTCTCCTTATATATCACTAAATTTTGATATGACTATTCCTCATCTATTCCAACTCTTGAAGCTGCAACTTCCTATGGACTCCCTCATCATCCAAGTTCATGCTGCATCTTCTGATAGCCCAATATGCCTTATGTTGTTATTCCACCTAAAGATTACATGGCTTCCTAAACACTAGCCTATATGACGACATCCCAATTGGTGTATTATAAGTTGTCCTTTAGGCCAATAGTGCATCTTTCAGTCTTACACTCCAATCCTTCCTATTAGGCTTCACAGTTTTCTCTAAGTTTAACTTGATTTCTCGATTTAAGACTTCAACTTGCCCAATGGTTTGGGGATGATAAGTAGTAGAAACTTTGTGCATGATGTGATATTTGCTGAACATTGCTTCCATCATCTTGTTGTAGAATTTCCTTTGTCTCTAACAATGGCTTTTAGTATCTGGACCTAGAAAGAATGTTAGCTTTAACAAAATCTACAATAACCTTTGTATCGTTATTCTTAGTGGCTTTAGGTTCCACTCATTTAGAAGCATAATCAACTGCAAGCAATATATGAGGAAAGTCAAAAAATGGAGGGAAATGTCCCATAAAATCAATGCCCTAAACGTGAAAAATTTTATAGAAAAACAAAGGAGTTAATGGAAATTAATCATTATGGGACAGGTTACCTAACCGTTTGCATCTATCATAAGATTTGCAGAAGGTATATGCATCTTTGAACAATGTTAGCCAGTAGATGCCACTCTTCAGAACTTTATAATTTCCTCTATAAGCTATGAATGGCAGAAAGCTAAAATTAATGATGATTTATTTTTCGATACATACCTCCTGATAACTTGATCTATGCATTGCCTTTAAAGATACGAGTCATCACATACGTAATACTTTGCTTCACTCTGTAGCTTATCCCTCTAGGCCTTTGACAAACTAACAGGTAATTCGTTAGTAACCAAAAAATTGACAATGTCTGCATGCCATGGTGGTGTCGCATCGGTAAAAATAATTGCTCATTTTGAAAGGTTTCTCGTAGAGGGATATCATCTTCTTCATTTATCAAATGGTTGAGATGGTTTACCACCATGTTTTCTACCCCCTTCTTATCTCTAATCTCCAAGTTGAATTCTTAAAGGAGGAGAATCCATTTTATTAACCTCGATTTTAATTCTTTCTTTGTGAGCAAGTATCGTAAGCTACATGGTCAGATAAACAATCACTTTAGCTCCAAACAAATACAATCGAAATTTTTCTAAAGCAAAAACCGCATGTAACAGTTCTTTTTCAGTAGTGGAATAATTCAATTAATCTGGGCTTAGAGTCTTTGAAGCATAGTAGATCACATGCAAAACTTTTCCCACTCTTTGTTTTAGAATTTCCCCCATTGCATAATCACTCATATCAAACATGATTTTGAAGGGGATGTTCCAATCTGGTGGTTGAATCACCGGCAGGGATGTTAGAAGCTCTTTAAATTTATTAAATGCTTCCTTACACTTCTCGTCAAATACAAAGGAGACATCATGTTGTAGAAGCTTGCATAGTGGTGCAACTATCTTCAAAAAGTCCTTAATGAACCTTTGTTAAACACCTACATACCCAAGAAAAGAACGTACTTCCCTTACAGTAGAAGGGTAAGGTAAAGAAGAAATAAGACCAACTTTAGACTTGTCTATTTCAATAGCCCTAGTAGATTTCACAGGGCCCAAAACTATACCTTGATCTACCATAAAATGACATTTTTCCTAGTTCAACACAAGGTTAGTTTCTATACATCAATCCAAGATAATGGTAAGATTCTTAAGACATTCATCAAAAGAAGATCCATACACACTAAAATCATCCATGAATATGTCAATAATCTTCTCAACATATTCAAAAAAATTAATTACTATACACCATCGGAATGTGGCGGGTGCGTTATGTAATCTGAATGGCATCCTTCAGTAAGCAAACATACCCAAAAGGCATGTAAATATGGTCTTCTCCTAATCTTCTGGTGTGATTGGGAATTGAAGATAACCTGAAAAACCATCTAAGTAATAATAATAGTCATAACTAGCCAATCTCTCAAGTATATGATCAATAAAAGGAAGGGAAAGTGGTCTTTATAAGTAGCAGAATTCAACTTTCTATAATCAATACATACTTGCCACTCAGTTTGCACTCGGGTGAGAACCAACTCACCTTCCTAGTTTTTCACAATGGTGATTCCAGATTTCTTTGGAACCTCTTGGACAAGACTTACACACCTACTATCGGAGATCAAGTAGATCACCCTAGCATTGAGAAGCTTCAACACCTCCTTCTTTACAACTTACATTATTGGAGGATTCAGCCTACACTGAGCTTGCCTTATGGATTTTGCAACCTCCTCTAAAAACATTCAGTGCATGTATATGGAAGGGCTTATCCTTTAGAAATCTGCGATAATCCAGCCAATGGCCTTCTTATGCCCTCTTAGCCTTCGAACCAGCCTCTCCTCTTAATTTGAAGTCAACTTGACTAAAATGATAACTGGGAGAGTCTACTTATCTCCTAAACAGGCATACTTCATATGTGTAAGGAATGGCTTCAATTCCAATTCTGGTGCCTGCACATCAGAAGGTAACAAATTCTGGTGAGCTTTAGGTAGATGTATGAAAGTTAAATCATACCTTTTTAGAGAGCTTTCCAATGAGTCCAACACGGCTGTCATTTCTATAAGCTTTCTCCCATCTTAACATTAGTGTTGGCTTCTACTTCCATATCCTCATTTAAAAAAATTTCCAAATGATCCTTACAATTTAATTTAAAAATTCCCTGCGCCAAAGGATCAATCACATCAACAAAAAAACACAATGATGATTAGAAGGATCTTTCATGGCATGAAAAATATTGAAATGAATCACTTCCCCATCAAATTCCATTGTGACTGCCCTTAAGAACATCTATCATAGTTTAAGTCATATTAAAAGATGGTCTCCCTAACAAGATAGGTATTGGATTACATGAGGTGTCATCATTCATATACACAACATAGAAATCTGTTGGAAACACTAACTTATTCACTTGCACAAAAACATCCTTAACCACACCATCAGGATAAGCATTAGTGCGGTCAACCAGTTGTATGATTACACTCGTGTTTTTCAATAGAACCAAATTTAAAGAAACATAAATCGAATGAGGCATCACATTAATCAAAGCACCTAAATCTAACATAGCTCTATTGATCATAGTATTCCCAATTTTGTAAGGAATGGTAAACATACCTGGATCTTTTTGGGGGCAGCTTCTTTCTAAATACCATAGACACATTCTCACCCATCTTTACTTTCTTATCACCCCTCAATTTCCTCTTATATGTACAGAGTTCTTTTAGGAATTTGGCATACTTGGTACTTGCTTGATGGCCTCGAGTAGTGGTATATTGATTTCCACTTTTCAAAAATTCTCCAATATCTCTTTGTCTTCTCCTCCTTATTTGGTTTTGTCAATCTAATCGAAAAAGGTGGAGGATTAGTTTTAATGATATTAGGACTTCCAAAATTCACCTTCGTACTCGATGATGAATTTTTTTCCTTTTCCAATTCCTTCTCAACCTCTTCCTTGATAGCAATCTTTGGTGGAGTTCTTTTAGGATCCTCAATCTCCTTTCTACTCCTTAGGGTTATGGCATTGACATTCTTCGGGTTCACCTCTGGTTAGGATGGAAAATTTCCCCCACATTACGATTCTAGATGATTGAGCCTCACTGCCATCTAGCCCATTTGGTGTTCCATATTCTGTTGGCTTGCTTTTGTCTCTCGTCAAATTTGTTATAAACTTTGTTGCAACTGCTGCTGCATACTTTGTTGTAATTGATGTATATCCTATTGAAATTGTAGATTGTTAATAGCAAGATTCTTAATAAGTTTTTTTAAAGATGTACTAAACGAGAAGAAGAAGCTCCTTGTGCTCCTTGTTGCGTTGGTTGAAATCCTTGCACTCCATGTGGTTCATTTCGGAAGTAATTTTGCTATCAGTTCCCTCCATAACTCAAGTTGGGGTGATTCCTCTAACCTGGGTTATACGTCTATGAGTACAGGTTGTATTAGTATGGGAAGTTTCCTCCTGTAGCATTCACGTACTCCATACTTCCCTCTTGTAATGTTAGGCACTCATCAGTTGGATGGCTTATATTTGATCATATTCCATATGCTTTCACTTGTGCCTATACAACCGCAGTCTGTCTCTCAGAAGAAGTTAGTTCATCTAAATGATGTTCAATAGATGAAGTACTTACCTCGTTTACTCATCGAACATCATTGCTAGTGCCAAATTGTTGTGTGTTAGTGGCCATTTGCTTAAGTAGGATCCTAGCCTCGAGGGGAGTGTTCTCATAAAATGCCCCATTGCTTGCTGCATTAACCAAACTCCTCTCCATCGATAATATCCTTTACAAAAATATCGGATGAGGAGTTGCTTCGGTATGGTATGGTGCAAAAAAATGGAAAATAACTTCTTGAATTGCTCCCAATACTCGTAAAGAGAGTCTCCATTATGCTGCTTGATGCCTCACATCTCCTTCTGAATACTTGTCGTCTTTGAGGATGGAAAATATTTCTCTAAGAACAATCTCTTCATCACCAACCAAGTATTTATGCTTCCCGCCGCTAATTCAAACAACCAATCTTTTGCTACATCTTTGAGTGAGAACGGGAAGGCTCTCAACATAATTTGCTCATCTGTCACCCCAGGAGGCTTCATTCTCAAACAAACCACATCGAGCCCCTTGATATGCTTGTGTGCATACTCACTTACAAGACCATGAAAATTGGGTAATAAATGAATTAATCTAGATTTTAACTCAAAGGTAACATGTTTAGAAAAATTAGGAAATGTAATGCATAAATGTCTTTGGGTTAAGTTTGGTGCAACCAATTCCCTTAACATTCTTAGATTTGCAATAGTTGCTTCAGATTTAGGTGCTAGGTCTACTACTGAAGATGTTCTTGCTTCTCTTCTTAACTTTCGTAGTGTTCTCTCGATCTCCAGATCAAGTTACTCAATTTCTCTACGAAGAGATCTGGTCACTACCATACATCAACACTCACAAACTTTTAAAAGTTAACAAATAATAAAAAAGAAACAAAAATAAAAAATATATTCACAAAACACCAACTAAAATAAAATACAAAAATTAAACTACCATACTCCCCAACAACGGCGCCAAAATTTAACAGTGCATGTCAAGTGCACTATAAATTTACCTGAATCTGTACACTAAAATTTGTAGTTATGGTGAGTCAGGATCGAATCCATATGGAATGTTTCGTTAATTTTCGTAATGAAATTAATTGATGCAAGGAAAATATAAAAGGGGTTTTTTTGGAATTTTAGCAATTTAGAAAATAAAATTAAAGCAAACTATTAAAAACAAATTAAAGTAAGCGATAAAAAATTATTAAACTATCGAATATATGTAAGGTCTAGTTCTAGATTCAATCTCGGCCTAAACACGATCGATCATGTTTCATCATCCTAGTGTCTTAACAACTCTCTTCAAACTATCGATTTGAGACTAATAGAATGCTCTACTAATCTCGATTTTCCCTTAGGTTTTGTTTAATTAAGATACGATCATTAATTAGACCTAACTATCAAATAACCTAGGATATAATCTCTATATTTAATTTGGCAGCTGCCTTATAATGTAGAAAACGATCAGTATAAGCAATAGCCTCACACATTCAGGATATGTAATCTAAGTTATATTGTTCCTAACGATATGGGATCGTTAGATGCTACTCACAAGCATCAAAAGTAATGATTATGGATTACATTTAATGTTTTAGAAATAGGTTCGAAATAGAACGATCAAACTAATGTATTAAGATCATTCATCCCAATAACCAATCAAATTAACACCAACAACACAACAATCTGAAAAAATTACAATATTAAATGATAAAATAGCTTAACTGTGAATTGGCATCGACGTCCTGGTTAAACTAACATCACGAAGCTAGCCTTCTATCTCTATTTTTATGCTCCAAGCATCAACCATCCTCTCAGTATCTACTTCAGTGGTGAAAGAACTAAGAGAGAACCTAGTGCCTCCACCCTACTGTTATGATTTTTCTGATTTAATTTTTGGTCCACCATTACTATTCACCTAATTGTTATTATGTGTATTCCTTTTAAAAGCCTCCTTTGTATGTTGAACGTTTGCTTTTTGTAGACGCTGTCTATGTTAAATGCAAACGTTAAGCATAATGTGTATGTTTTGTGGATGTTGTCCCGTATGCTGTGCGTTTTTCTCTTTATGCTTACAACTGCTAGTGTGTTTTGCTGCCAACTTGCTTCCATTTCATGCTTTTGCTTCCAACCTTTAATTTCATGTTGGGCGATGCAAAAATTATTCAATTTCCATGCACAATAGTCATGAGCTATATTCATCTTAATTTTCTTATCGTTACTTGCTCCAATATTTATAATTTTTGTTCCACGAAGACAAGTGAATATGGAAATTGAAAAGATGGCTTCAATGAACATACTTTCAGGTTACTTTAGCTCCTTTACTTCTGAAATGTCCCTAAAATCAAATGTGAGCTAAAGTGAGTATCCTAAGCATTTTTAAGGCATTAATCACTAAGTGTAGTATATCAAATGAATCAACATTTAAGCACATATCAATCATCCTTGAGTAATATCTTCTCCAACCCTTTTTTTCTCCACCATGAATGAGCCCAAGTGTTGATAATGGGAAATGCAGGTCGTTTGCTCTAGAAGGAACCCATCAAGGCATTCGACCAAATTCGTTCCCTCCCTTGTAATAGTTCCAGAGGAGGACAGACAACGCCAGCCTTCATGAAGTTTGGATAATGCTTCATCGTAACCTTAGGTTGTTGAAAATTAAGTCTCTTGCTCTAAGTGCTAGTGTTTTGGGAAGTCTTAGACACTCCCGAGAATCCCACTCCATTTCAAGAACCTTTCTGCCATACATCCTCTCACAATAAAGCAAGAAACTCCTCCATAGGTTGTTTCATCAGGTCGCCTCCATTAGTAGAGCCTAAATCGACCCTAGAGAGGCTCTCTATAGACAGAGAGCGCCTTAAGGAAGGGCTGCCATGTTAAGGCAGACAACAGATCCAAAGTCCAGGCGGGAAGTTTTTTCAAAAAGAGGAAAAGACTTAAAGATAAATATTAATTTATTAATTAATTTAAAATGATGGTAAATTAAGTATTCATTAATATTTTTATTATATAATAATTATAGTATATAAAATGATTAATATCTTATAATAATTTATAATGTTGTAATAATATTTATTCTATTTATTTTTATTATTTATAATTATTTTATTTATAAATAATTATTCCATATATTTGTAAAAATATGAATTTATGAATAATTACTTATATTAATTATTACTTAGCATTAATATTGAATCCAACAAACTAATGAGACCAAAAAATTTTGAAAGATGAAAAAAAGTATCAATAAAGCACAATAGAAATACAAGTATAAAGTGAATCAAGACATCAAAGGAGTCATTCAACTAAATTGAACTAATGACACTTAAGCCTTAAGCTAAGGAATTAAGCATTTACTAAGAGAAAATAATGTAAAAATATAGATGAACAAGGTAATGAAGGGCTAATTGAATTAGAATCACAAGATGTCACAATTTTAGAAAATAAATTTCTAGAGCATTATAAAATAGGGAAAGACCTATTTATGATCAACGTGATTGTATTACAAAAAATCAAGACTCTTTCTAAGTGGTGAAATTCTTGAAAATGCATAACTAACTTAAAATCAATTTAGATTGCAATTTACCTATTGAAATTTACAAGGTTATCTCATAAAATGAGGGTGAATAAAATAATAGAAATAAGGCTTTTATTGTTTCTACTAAAGAACAATAGATGAAAGAAATGACTTTTATGAGCTCCAATTAGGTAAGCGACTTAGATTATCTCCTTAATGGATAAAAATCTATTTAAGAAACAAGTACTCAAAATAAAGTGAAATACTGGTTTCAATATAAAAAACATATAAGACAAACCTTATGGATAAAGTGTAATTATCATCAGTTCTGAAGTTTGCTTCAACTTGATTAATCATGGACACAGTAGCCTTAATGGATCTTTTATTACATTAGATGGACATAAGAATACTTTTCTTAATAGAATATTAAAAGAAGAAATCTATATAGAGCAATTTTTAGGTTTTATGAAGGCAAGCTTAGGAAAAAAAAGTATACTAATTATCAACATCAATTTATAACCTAAAGCATGGAAGTACCGAGTGCACTTATCAGTCTCCATGATATGGGTATACTTAGCTATTTTTTGATAAAAATGTCTCTAACCATCAAGTAAGAATTCAGCCATCTTCCTTTTCAAAATTGCTTCATTCTTTAGGTCAATATCTTCCGAGTTGTTAAGAGAAGCGTTGTAGTCCAAAAGTAAAGCTTTCTTTGGTCATCTTAGCCTTCACAAAAATATGGCCATAGGCTTCGGTATTGAGTGTTTTCAGAGGATATTTAAGGAACTTCAACTTTGAGCAAAGAATATATTGAGCACTTCCAATCACCACCGTCTCCCAACCTCTAGTTACAATATCCTGCATCTTAGGATGATCAAGCCACATATTAAAAAACTTGAAAGGTTTATTACCTCTAGTATTCGGTGGTTGAATTCAACTACTATGGGGCAATGATCTGAGTCCACCTTCATCTATGAGAAATGAGCCTTACAAACATATCCCGAAGTTCCCCACTCTTGGTTAATCATAACTCAATCAAGTTTGGCCTATAAGTTTTTTTATACCATGTAAAAAATTCACCTTTTGCTGGAGCATCCTCTAACCCAAGCATTAACTAAAAGTCTAAAAGATCTTTAAGCATATATGCCAAAGGTGGCCTATAGCCTAACCTCTCCCATATTGCACAAACATAATTAAAATCACCCAAGGTATCAAGACATCCGACCCCAACCCCAGTAAATACTGCCATGAATCTCTTCGCTTGGTTACACTTTACAGCCCATACATAAAGGTTGCTAAAAAGGTGTGCTGTGTTATTCGACATTGAACTCGACAATGTACATTTTGTTCCCCCATATCTAATACTTGGCAGTGGAAGAAAGTGGGATTCTAAAGGATAATGTTCTACCTCTGCTTATAGCTTCAAAATTATGAGAGACCTCCCATCCCTTGAATATGTTCTTCATCAATAAACCTAGACCATTAAGTGAAAGTTTAGTTTCAACAAGGCAAACAAAATTACAATTATAAAGTCTTATAAAGATGGCCACACTATTTTGTCTCGAGCCTTTGTTAAGACCTCGAACATTCCAATAGAGAATTTTCATTGAACATTTTTGGAGGTTCTACTACCTTCTAGCTTATCGACTACTTCTGTTCAACTTGTGCTCTCTCCACCATCTCCAGGAATTTAGGTAATCACACTACCACTCCACTCCCTATTTTGTTGGATTGGATCACTTTAGCCTTGCCTTTGTTCCCATTTCTATTAGGCTACACCTTCTGTCAATCCCTTTCACCTATTGTTTTTCAATTTGTCCGTGACTGAGGCATTTTTGAAATCCTTCCTCTAGTGTCATCAGCTTGTGATTGGTTGCCACTACGTTTTTTAACACTCACACCTTTGTTTAGTCCCTTCTGAATTCTAGGAATTTCACTCGTTTCTGTCCATAGTATCCCTGTCAGTTGTAACCCCTTCAGCGTCTTTGGTGTTCTCCTTCTTCTGTTGCTTCTTTCGATTCCTAGACTAACCCTCAAAAGGATTATGCCCAAATTTCTTGCAAGAATAGCAGTAATTAGGGAATGATTCATGGTTAACCAATTTTGTAGATCTCACATCTCCAGGCATCTTGACCTCAAAACTAGTAACAGGTTGCTTCGACACATTCACTTCCACCAATATCCTTGTAAAACCAATTCGAGCTTTAGTGCTAGTTACTCTAAGTGTGCAAATGGGTTTCCCAAATCTATAACCAAGTTTTAATAATCCCCTGTCATTCCAAAGTTCTAAAGGAACATTGGAGAATTGCAGCCAAATTGGAACTTTCATAAAGTCATTATAATCAAATGAGAATCCGTGTTACAACCTTTTGAGCAGCAACATTTTTCCAAAAAGTATATACAGCAGCTTTGCTAATAGATTAGTTCTATCTTCTTTCGAATCAAACTAGAAAATAATCCAACCTTAGCTATGTGGTAGGATTTTACATTTGACAGCCCATTTAGACATTAATCCATCTAGTGCCTTCATGCCTAGAAGCATACCCGTAAAGTACCCAACTAAACAAAAGCCCAATTATTGTTCTATAGGTATCACATCTTCTGCTTCCATGATAATCTCCTCCTCCACCTCCAAGTATTCAAGTTGCATCCCTGTTTGAGTTCTCTATTGTTTCTAAACAAGCTTGCAAAAGAAGGTTTTGTATGCACTTCCTATTTGCTAACACAAGCTTGTTCAAGCATTTTATCAGTAACCTTCTGTGCACTCTCTTCCTGCTCAGAGCTTTCCTTTGAATCTATGGAGTCGTTGCCATTATCCTCCAATTCAGTATTGTTTCCATCATAAGATGAGGATTTATCATCCCCCTGCAGACAATGCCACCATCTGAACTTAACATCCCGACCCCATCCTAGTAATCTAGGATACATTTATAGTAGCCTTAGTACTCACTGTCTTACCTTGTATTTCCATCCATCTGAAACCCAACCTACTGTCTCCATCGCACACCTTCATTTCCTTCAGAAGCTCCTTAGTAGCATGGTCAGTAGCTCCTATCATCGATTTACTTTGCGCCTTTACCCTCTGTACCTCGTCACCCTTGCCAATAGGGGTAGATAAAGGAGTCTCCTAAGAAGGTGAGCTCGCAACCTACAAACCCAATACACAGTTGACCGTAATGTCTCCCCCTTTGTGAGGGGTTTTGCGCCTTTTACCCATCCCACAATACACAGCGCGATTCTAGTAGCCTTCTTCCAAAACCAAATGTCTATTCCAGTAATTCTTAATCGTTTGACAAACTTGCAAATACAAACCAAATATATAGAGAAACCAGAAGAGTGAAGGATTTAGTGTGCGATGCCTAGGGAAAATCTCCTAAGGTGGAGGCATTTGAGCTAATATGGATGGAGTAGGCAGGTTAATAGTTTTGGGTCCATGTTGTTGGAATAGTGAATTGGTTCCTCCTGTTTTATTTGTTATGATGCTCTGTAATTATTATATGTATATACTAAGGACGAAAGGGATGGACGACCACGGAATTCATCTCCTTCGTCCGTTTAATCTGACGGTCATTAACCCCCCCGCGTCTATATGTCATATGTATTTTTTTTCCTTTCATTTCTCTTTCTTTCTTTCTTTT
>JANIIA010440610.1:0-19474 GCA_027478495.1 Erythroxylum alaternifolium | reverse complement strand
GAAACTTGTAGACCTATAAGTCCTCTCTCAAAGAAGCTAATAAGGATCTTGATCCGATACCTATAACGAAAGCTGTGCTAGTTGCCCCAATAGAAAAGGGTTCAATATGATTGAGGACATAACCAAATTGAATGATTTTGGTATCATTAGAGACTTAAGACAAAGGGGGGAACAAAATGTTCTGAAGAGGTCAAATTGAAATTCCACTTTGATTTTTCCTACAAATATGTTCGGAAATAGGTTAAGTGAGTTATTTTTTAGGATTGGCTGGTATGGGCACGCCACCTTTGTGGGATGTGCATCCAGATATCAGTTAGGACATCGGACACGTGACTCGCAAGGGTGGGGTCTCAACACCTTTGCCTACTTTCATCAAAGCATCACAAGAATTGCTAGTTACTATCGAAAGTTTGTGAAAAATTATGGCTTGATTGCGACACCTTTTATTTGTGATGCTGTGCAAAAAATCCTTTATTTAGACAAAGGATGCAAAGAATACCTTTGCAAAACTTAAGAGTTAGCTTTACTTTATTTTTTCCAACCATTTTTCATTGAATGTGATGCTTTAAATTTAGGATTATGAGCTGTTCTATAGCAATAAGGACAACCAATTGCTTAATTTTTTTGCCCCTTAGCTACGAGACATGTTAAAATTCCTTCTTATGAGAAAGAACTAACTAGATTAGCGAAAGCTATTTAAAATTGGCAAGATTATTTGTGGGGTAGAAGTTTTATCATTCGTACAGATCACTATAGCTTGAAATTTTTGTTGGAGCAAAGAATTATTACCTTTCCTTAGCAATATTGGCTGTGCAAACTGATAGGGCTTGATTTCAAAATTAAGTATTAAGTAGGTAGAGAAAATATCATTGCTATTGTTTTGTCTCGGAAGTTTGAATATGCTGCTATTTTTAAGAGAATTTCTAATTTAGTGTTGAAATTTTTTTGATGAAATTTGAGTTGAAATAAATTCTACACAACTTTATAACATCTTTGTGATAAAATAATGTAAGGAGAATTAATGAATGTTTGGTCATACAATGATGGATTGATTTTTTATAAAAATAGGGTCTTTCTTCTAATTCACCTTTATAAGCTACTTTTTTTCTGTTGTGCATCACCAATCACATAAAGGCTACGAAAAAACCTTAAAACACCTTGTTTTTGATTTCTATTAGAAGGGTATGAAGGAAATAGGTTCATGATTATATTCTTACTTGTTCTATATGTCAAAGAAACAAGGTTGAACACCTCCATCCAGTAGGCTTATGGTAGACATTATCGATCCTGTTCCAAGTTTGGTCTGATATTTCTTTATACTTTGTCAATGGATTGCCCCCTTTCTTGCAGCAAAATAGTTATATTAGTGGTAATGGATCGCTTTTCCAATTATGCTCATTTCTTTCCATTTTCCCATCCATATATTATTGTTACTATAGCAAGGTTGTTCTTTAATAATATTTCTAAACTACATGGATTGTTGAAATCTATTATAAGTGATGGTGATGTTACTTTCACTGGTCTTTTTTTGGAAGGAGCTATTTCGTCCCATTGGAACCAAGTTGTACTTTAGTTCTTCTTGTCATCCTCAGTTAGATGAACAAATAGAAATAGTCAATCGTACTATTAAGATGTATCTTTGTTGCTTTTCAGGCTATCAACCTAAGCATTAGGTAGATTCACTTGAGAGGGTTGAATATTGCTACAAAACTAGCTTTCATTCATCCTTATGAGCTACTCTTTTTGAAGTAGTGTATGGTCGACCAACACCATGCCTTATATCCTACTGCCTTGGGTTATCTCATATAAAGGGTATGGACTATGAGTTGGGCACTCGGGATGTGGTTTTGAAGGAATTAAGAGAGAGACTTCTTTAAGTATAAAATACAATGAAGCTCTATTATGATTAATTATAGAAATGTATCATTCTTTGTAAGGTATATGTTTCATTTAAAGCTTCAGCCTTGTTTATAAATTTCAATCAAATCAAAGTGTAATCATAAGTTATTTCATTGTTTTTATAGCCCCTATCTTACTCCGGAATGAATTGGTGTTGCGGCTTATAAGTTATAATTACTTGATAATTCAAAATTTCATCCTATTTTTTATATCTCTTGTTTGAAAAGGTTTCATAGTACCAAAACTTGTTCTCCTACTTTGCCTCTAATCCATAACGATGTTCCTATTCCTATTCCATAAGCTTTGTTAGATTCTAGAATCAAAGGCAGCCAATGTGAAGTTCTCACTTATTGGGAAGGGCTTTTGCCAGCTGATTCTAGTTAGGAATTTGCTAATCACATGAAATTTTGTTATCCTAATTTTGCACTTGAGGACAAGTGCCATTCTTAAGGGGAGAGTGATGTTATAGTCATTAAACAAATAGAATCAGACTTGGATGCCAAATTAGTAACTTTGAAAGTTAACCAATGAAGGCAACAAAAGCAGAAAAAGGAATGAGAAATAGTTTATGGCCATCTTAGTTTATATATTTACTATCAGTTACTGCCATATGTAGTGGGGTAGTTATTACGTTTGAATTACTATGCATTAAATATGAAACAACTACTTTTTAGGATGGTTAGTTCTTCACAGTTCTATCTGTAAACCTTAAAGGAAGTTTAATACATTAATAAGAAGTTAAGGTTTATTTCAAAAAAGTTATTGAATACTTTTACTCTCAGAGATAGTTGGATTCTCTCTTATGAGCTGAAGTCATCATACTGTAAAAATAGGTTGTAAAGGAAGGAAAACTCCAAAATCTGGTGAATTACAACCAAACCTTTAGTCTTACTAGGCTTATAACCAAATCTAGGGGACTTGATCATACCAGCCTATTGAGCAGATTAGTTCTACCCATTAAAAATTTTAAGGTGACATATTCTCAAGGAATTCAAAACAAAACTTTAGGAACTTGAGTACTTAACTATACTCCACATACAATTGATACCTCTAAAAAAGTGATGGTTTCAAAAAAGGAAGGCAATTTTACTAAAGTCAGCTTATAGACAAAATCTATAAGAGGAAGAAAATCCAATAAAAAGAAAAAAGGAAAGGGTACTACCCTCATCTAAATCTAATGAATATCTTCATTTGGAATCTAAGAGGATTAAACAATTCTCTTAAAAACCAAAGTGTAAAGGATAGTATTTTGGAAAAGAAACTAATTTTGTTTTCCTTACTTGAAAGTAAATAAACTAAAGAAGGAACATTATTTTTTGGGAAGTAAATGGTCCAACATTACTAATCATTCACATCACGTTAATGGGAGGATTATGGTAGGTTTTAACCCCTTAGATATATTAGTTACTGAATTATTTTGCTCAAATTAGATGATCCTTACAAACTGCCAATCAACCAATTGTGGGTGTTTTTTCTTATTTTATATTATATATACAACTAACTTAAGCTTTTAGAGAGCTTCCTTATGGAACAAAATAAGTGCAATTAAGAGAAATGGTAACCTACTTGGATTATTGGTGGATATTTTAAGAATGAAGAAGCTAAAGGACTGTTCAAAAGAGGAATACTAATGGAAATGAGCTCTCAGTTATCACAGTTACACTGGGAATAACAGATTTGATCTATTATGTTTAGTTATACACTTGGTCTAATAAGTAGATAATGGTTTGCTTGGTAGATAATGGTTTGCTTTATTAGAAAGAAGCTTAATTAAGTCTTAGTTAACAATCTTTGGCTGATCACCTTCCCCAATACCTATGCTTACTTTGGACCTCACTATCTTCTAATAAATCTTTCATAGAGATTAAGGCTTCTATATCAATACAATCCGCAACTTTCCATTTAGGTTTTTACAGCCTAATGCTTCTAATTGAAGGCTTTTATAAGGTGGTGGAAAGAGGAAAAAATTTTCCTATCTTAGGTTGCAAATGTTTTCAATTGATTAAGGAGGAGCTCAAAATTTTGAAGAAAAGAGTTTGTTCTAGTATAGAGATACAACTAAAAAAAGAAAAAATCCAACTTCAATACTATCAAGTTAAGTTATACAATTATCTTACTATTTACAAGCTAAAGGTATAGGAAGTGCAAGCTTTACAGGAGTACATTTAATCCCTCTCTCATTCTTACCTTAAATAAAAAGCATAGGTATAATTTACGAAGAAAGGGAAAAAACTTGGTAGTTCTTTTCTTCAACTCCTTACTAGCACACTAAACACCAAAGATCATTGCATGAATGCATAATGAAGGTAATATTCAAAAAGGGAAAGAATCCTTGAAAGCTATAGCATACAACTATTATAATGAGCTTCTAGACAAGAAATCTATTTGCACTTCTTCAGTGTAGGAAATAGAATTATATATGCAAAACAAATTGGATGAGGAAGCAAGATCATTATTTGTTAGGCCAATCACCCCTAAAGAAGTTAGAATGGTGGTCTTTTGCTTCATACTAGATAAAGCACCAAGATTGGATGGATTTAATGCACGTTTTTCCAAAACACCTAGGAGATAATAGGAGGAATAGTCATAAAATATATGAATTCTTCTCTAAAATGTTTTACCCTAACATAGGAAGATCTTGTGATTGTCTCTTGAATATCTCAAACTTAACCCTATTTTTCATATTATGATATGAACTCACCTGTCATCTTTTAAATATTTATGTATGAATCAAGTGATTAAATCTTCCACTTTCGCTCCTTTAACTAATTTAGTTATAAGAACATGGATTAATCTCAAAAATAGATATTTTGTAAATCAAAACATAATTACATCATATGGTTCATCCTGTTCAAATATATATCTTAATTAGTTCATAACTAGACAAAAAACAAAAACTAGAAAATAAGAAAAAATAAGAAAAAGATATCATTATTCTTGAATATTGAATATTTAATAAGTTATTGTTTAAAACTTATCTATCTTCTAAGAATGATGAATCTTGATTAAAAAATCATTTTATAACAGCTTCTAAATGAATTTAAATTATTTTTTGACTCTTTTCTTTTTCTCCCCCTTTCTTTAAATTTGAAATCCTAATTTTTAATGAGTTACACATTCCCAACATGGATCTGCATTATTGTATTATCTTTACAAGCTTCTATAACTTTTACAAAAATGAACGTTGCCAATACAGGACCAACATAAGGAAATGTAGGTTCTATTTTGGTTTATCTATAGTGTAACACGAGGGTGTTTGTAGTTGTAAAGGAGAAACAAAATTGGCCACCTTAGAGTATTGCCTTAACATAGTGGAATGTAGGTATTGCGTTCTTGATTCCTTCTTTAAATCTTCCAAGTTTCACTTAAAATTGATCCAATTCTTTTTTAATTTGCTTATTTTGCTTAAAGAGGAAAATATAACTTGAAATAAAATATATCTTAGATTAGGTATCTATTCCTTCAAAAGCATTCAAAATACAAGCAATATACTATGAAAGTCATACTAAAAGTATTTTACATCTAGAATACATTAGAGAAAAACTCTAAGTTCTCTTCTCTACCTCTATAACAATAAAGTCAAACTAAAAGACTCTAAAGAAATGCTCATTAAAAGGCAACCCAATCATTTATTTTTTTATGAACCATAACGGGTCCTTAGTTATTAGATTCTTTTATTTTTTTAATATTTGTTTGGTTTATTTCTTATTTTTTATTTTCACATATTCTTCTTTATTTTATGTGTTTTTATGTAAATCACAAGCATTAGATGCATCTTAATTATTGGAAAGCAACATCCATGCCAAGCCCATAAAAGTTTTCTTAATTTTAAATCTTTGTTCATCCTTCTCCACATTTTACATACTTTCACTCATCATATGTGTTTATTTTTACATTAATGATAATGTATAATTTAAGTGTTGTGAGGGATTATTTTGAGCCTTAACATCATTTTTTTATATGGAAACCTTAAAGAATTGAATATAATTGCATTTATCTTAGCAAGTTACAATTATAGGAAAATAGACAATGAAAATTAACATAATTATGGTAATTTATAGAAGTTTCCATTGTATTGTGATTTAACTATCGTTAATAAATATGCCCACTATTTTGATTCAACTGAGATAAGTTAATAGATATGCCCACAAATAAGTAATTTAGTTTAATATCCTAATAGTTGATGCTTGAATTCAATGATATCACCAATATGGCATACTATTCGATCAATTTGGCACATTGGTTGTTTAATGCCATTGTTATAAAAGTTACAGTACCTAGTTTTATATCTAACAAAATTTTAAAGCTAGTTTAGGAATAATAATTGGGATTTTAGTTGTTAGATATATTTATAACTTTTGAAGGATTCCATAACAAATTTATAAGTGCTTTTAGTAAGCATCAATTCATTGGTTGTAAAGTGATTGAGAGCCTTTGAGCATTAAAGTTAGCACGCAAGATTTTCTTGTTTGCAAACTTCAATTAGGACTAGATTTCTTATATTTATGTGTTTAAAAAAGAATTAAGGTTCCTCTTTACCCTTCAAGAAAGATTGTACAAAGGCTCATCTTTCCTAGTTAAAGATTGTTGTAAGAAGGTTCCTTCACACCTAGTTAAAAGAAAAGATGATTAGAATCATAAGAAAGACTTAAGGAGTGGATATAGGCAAGGTTTAATTATTGAACTACTATAAATCTATCTGTAAACTCTTTTCACTATATTTTTTCAATTAATTGATTAGTCAAATTTATTCAAATTAGCATTGCATTTTGTCAGTCATTTTAAAATCTTTTAAAGATCTTTATTAAGTTGTAAAAGTTTTCATGAAAGTTAAAAACACCAAATTACCTTTTGGGTGCCACTAGGGACCATCAAATAGTATCGAAGTGGGACTCTTTTATTGTAATTTCAAACCAAATTTGGGAAAAGATCTTCATAGCATATCTAGGTTAATATACATCTTCTAGCCAAGATGGCCAAAACATTAATAGGGCTCCTTTGTTTGATGGAAATTATTATCTTTATTATAAAGTAATAATGAAAATTCTCTTAATGGAAGCAAATGTTAATTTATAGGAAATTGTTTTAAGTGTTCCATTAATTCTTGAGACATTTATAGATGATAGAAATGTTCCCAAACTAAAAGTAGAATAAGATTCGTAAGATAAAAGACTAATTTCCTTGATTTTATACATTAGGAATAAAAGAATTCAAAAGAGTCTTTCTATCTGAAACAACAATGGGATTTGAAATATTTTAGAAGTTACACAAGGGAAGAAATAAAGTAAATGAGAGAAATGTGAGCATTCTAACATATTAATACGAATTATTTCAAATGAAGCATGATGAAAGCATATATAGTATGTACAATAGATTTGTTAATATTATTAATTCTCTTAAAAGGCAAGATGTCTACTAATGTTAAAATGGTGAGAAATTGCTTAGGTCTCTTCCTAGTTCTTGGAAGCCAAAGGGAAGAAAATCTAAAAAGAGATACCATTGGAGGAATTTATTCGATCGCTACTTACCTATGAAATAAGGATCAAGGATACTCAACAAGAAGAGACAATAGATCTAAAGAAGAAAAACATATCTCAAGGCTTCTAAAAAGGAATCAAATGAGAAGAAGAGACATTAGATAGTGAAAGTGATGAGGAAGACGTTGTCCTAATCACTAGAAAATCAAAGAAATATATAAGGTAGTAATCCCTAAAGAAGCTAGAGCAAGACCTATAATGAACTTCTCTAAAAGAAAGGACTTTTTGGTATCAATATAAATTCAAAAAGAAAATAAAATAACATTATTTATTTTGAATTTAGGAAATCCAAACATATGAAGTATTAATACCCTCTCAAAGGACAATGAAAAAAATAAGAGAAATGATAAGAAGGAGAGAAGTAGATTTTGAAAGTGGGCATTTGGAAGGAGAAGTAGCTCATATGTCCTTCGCAAATAAAGATGATGATGAGGTCTCTCTAACTCTAAATCTTATGATAATGATAATGATGTTGAATTATCATACGATGAACTAGTTAATAGCCTTGAAAATTTAAGTATAAAAAGGAAGAAGCTAACTTCCAAACTCAAAGAATCTTAAAAACAAAATGATGCATACATAAGTGAAAATGAAAATCTTATGATAATGATGGTGATGTTGAATTATCATATGATGAACTAGTTAAAAGCCTTGAAATTATGAGTATAAAAAAGAAGAAGAAATCTTCCAAACTCAAAGAGGCTTAAAAGCATCATGATGCATACATGAGTGAAAATGAAAAGATGAATAGTGACTTGTATACATCAAAGCATATAAGTGTTTGCATTTGTTGATAATTATAACTTAGATGCACTAAAGCATGAGAATAAATCATTGGAAAAGGAGGCCAATGCCCTCAAAGACTCATTATCTAAGTTATTAAAGAGAAGTGAGGAACCTAAAAGCTTTTAGAAGCTTAAAAGAGTTCAAATAATATTTATGAAATTAGATATAACTATAAAAGTTTATCCAATACTGAAACTACAGTCATCAAGGGAAATCATTTTTATAATGGAGAACCATTTCCTAAGATGACAAATGAACAACGAGCATCCACATCTAATCATATACATAAATCATATGCATATGCTACATCTATTAGGGCTCACTCCAAAAGAAGCCTCATGTTTCCATACATGGCTCTAAATTTTGACCTAGAACCTAATAGTATTAAGGAAATAATATGCATAATTTCTATGAAAAGATATATGATACCATGCAATCTCACTCACATTTTTTTGGGACTCAACATCAATTTAGAAGTAAGCATCAAGTTTCTACTCATAATAGACCTTATGATAGTATAATGTGATAACACATGTTTACAATTGTAGCAACACCCCACTGCTATAGATTTCATACCAGGATACCTTGAGAACATTCCAGTATATAATCTATAATAATGGCATGTTATCTATCTCACCTTCACTTTATAACATGGTAACATATCCAACTTAATCATGGCATCAACTATGTATGTAAAAGTCATAAAACACAATATTTAAAAACCTCAACTTCACATTTCATTCATTCATAAAAGTTTACACAAAGTCATCAAAAACCAATATTTACAACCGATATACATAAGTTCTACATGGCATATATTAACTATTTAAAAACAATTATAACGCCTTGATTGCTAGCTGATAGACCTTTGAGCCATATCTAGTCTAAATAGTTTTTCTAGAAGATCTTAGAAATCTAGGTCTCCTGTCTCGTACTTGAAAAATCACGTTGCAATTTTGGATGAGTTTTGCGAACTCAATAAGCGAACCATCATTAATGATCTCACTCCAGGAACAAAACACAAATATCATATAACCAACAATCACAATAAGACATAAAGAATGTCATACACATCACATACATTCTTAAAAAACTTGTACATCCCAATCAGACACATTATCATGACATATCACTATCACATCACAACTTCAGAAAAGATTTCACAATCATATATTTCATAATCATAAATGTTCAAATGCAGATGCATATGAGACTCTAGATTTGTTATTATTTGTTGTGATCGAGTGCCTTTCAAATAGAGAAATAGATATTGGCCTATTGGGCTCAGTCAGAACAGCAATCACGAAGTAGAACTCTACATGTAGAATACTGAGCTTACAGCTCTTTCAAACTGTCTACTCTGATCACAACGCCTTTATGTGAACATTCGTTTTATGAAATTCATCAAATAACAGAATATGCCATGAATAGCATTCACTTATGATGCACAGACAGAATCTCATATTCATCGGACCTCAGTTCGGCATTCAACTTTCGTTGAGCATTCAGAATTCAGTGGCAAACATATATCATTCAAATGTCAGATGCAAATATAACACTTCCAATACATTCCCGACTACTAAACTCCTCAGACTATTAAAGTCCAGAATTCATATTCAGATCATGTCAGTTCAATAATTGAAAGTTAAACAAAATAAATCAAACAATCTGAGGAAGATCATCTAGGTTGACTCATAGATGCTCCCTTTAGCTTATTGCCTTGCAGTCTCGATAATATCTAGATGTTGTCGCTCAATGTGCTCCTTTAAAATATATCATACATACATAGATCATAATTTGGCACAATTATGAATTTATTTACACACATTCATATATGCTTAATACGTACAATTCATATTCATGAAAATTCCAGGTTCCTTATCATTATTCTTGTCACAATAATCATTCATATATCAATACTCGATTTAACAATCTAAACTTGGCTAAAAACATACTTTCGGGTCTACTTTATATGATTATTATCATCAGTAAAGTGAAGTAATTTGGCAATTCTTCCTTCTGTAAAATTGTTCTCCCATGTCTTAAGTTTTGAATGACACAAAATCATACAATTTGATTTAGTATTCTATGAGTTATGCTCACAATACCACAGACTATGTACATTTGAACTTTGGGCTAGTGCGTGATCATACCCTCGAAGGTGTACAACTCAATCTCTCAATTCCCATATCCAAAAATTATAAACATTATACCAATAAAAATATAAAAGAATAAACTACAACTTTGTTAAGACACCTTTGTCTAATTCGGCTTTGATCATTATAGTTTATTCAATATCAACAGGACATGATTTCTATCTCAGGTAGTACTACAGCCTTAGTCAAAACTCAATTTCAAGCCAGATTTTGAAAGGCTTAAAGACAGAATTAAAATTTGACTTATTCAAGAAAGTTGTATTCATATGACTCTACTTTAATCTGAATCAATAATCAACACATTTAAAAATCTACGGATGAAGATATACTCAAAATACCGAAGCATGTTCAATGAAAATATTCTAGTTCACTTCCTCATTTTAATCCCAAATTCATTAATCAAATCTTTCTTGAATGAATTTAGATGGATCTAAATTTTCATGGAGATGAAGAAAAATGTGTTAGAAATCTATTGGTTTAAGTTTCAAGTCATTTGGAGGTTGGATGAAAAAGTTATAGCCAAAAGACTCAAAGCTGTTTAGTAAAAATACTCTAGTTCATGTGCAGATTTCAAAAAAACAAAATCATACATGAAAACCGTCACCTTCTTCTTCCTTTCCTCTTTTGTCTGAAATTCACATACATTTTAACACCAAGATCACTCCAATTTTCTAGATTACTTCACCACAAACACAACATCATTCCATACTCATTCACAAACCACTTTGTTTTCATGAAACCATCAAACTCTATAAACTTATTAAACCTCTTCATCTTCATAATATCATTCATGAAACCTATCAAATTTCCAGATTTTTCTTAAGCAAATTTCAAGTCAGATGGTATGACCATTTTGATCTAGATAATGAGGTATTTAGGCAACATCTTCAACTAATCAAATGTTCCTCAATGTCTTAAGTGTCTAATAACATCAATTCCATGCATTTTCGTTCAGTATCATTCAAGTTATAATAAAAAATCCACAGACTATTTTCATAATTTGACAGAACACAATTTTCAACTTCAAGTCAATTTCAAGACATGTAGTTCTATGTCTCTAGTTTACTCTAAATTAAATTCCACCCAATTTGGATATTCATAGATCAAGTTATGCCCTAAATACAGATGTATGTTCAGTAAAATACTACATATATCATACCCCAATGACTATAATACTGCATCAACACCATTCACGCATGCATCAATCTGTATACACCATTCATGCATGCATTCATTAACAAACCTTAAAACCTTAACAGAAATTATTTACACTAACATAAAACTTACTTGGTTTATACTACACACTTCAGCAAAAATTTCCAAAAATTAACAAGTTTTCGGTGGAGAGAGACAACTGAAAACCTCAAATGTGTTGAAGTGATGCAGCTTTTGTTTTGTAAGGTGTAACATTAATAGATACCAAAAGCCAATGTACATAAATGAGCAAGATGGTGTTTCGGTGATGGTAAAGCAAGAAGGAAGTTTAGATAATTTTCGGTGAAACCAAAGGAAGAGTTGTAGAAACATGTTTCCTAATGACTAGGTGTTTCTTTTAAGGCTTGACACATGTCTCCAGTGCATGTGTTCCACTTATCCACTAGATAAGCTACCATTTGTCTCTTTGTTATAGGTCCACATGTCACTCCATAATTTATCTATTTGTCAACTAATAATTTGTCTCTTATTTTAATATTTTTTCCTAGTCTAAAATACCTCAAATTTTCGATAAATCTCCACAATATTAGAAATGTAAAAAAATTCAAAATAATAACTATTATCACCAAATAAATTTTCAACATAAATAATCCAAGATTCGCATTTTATTCGCATTTATATATCAATCATACCTGGAAAATGTCAATGAATGCATGTATAATCATTTCATGAATAACAATATTATTCATGTGCATGTGTATTCCATATAATGCATGAAATGCATTTCTAAATTCTCAACAAACTCTTATAAATAAAGCATCCTAGGGTATAACGAAGTAATGGGATGTTACAGATTTACTACAATTCAATTATGAATTTTATTCTTGTTCGAATATATTCAAAATATTAATGCATGATTTGATTTCATATGATTGATATAAAGAAATACTGTTGTATGAATAGATCTACCATAATTAAAAGGAGTTGCAAGTAAAACTAGAGATAGGTCCACATAAATCCTCTATATCGTGGTCAAACCTAATAGCTAAAATTTACAAGTCGATAATAAAATCCTAGAGGTTTTAACTTGAAAGATTTTTGTTAATTAACTGATGGATTGGTTGTTGATAGTCTTGAGAAATATATTTCATGGTAAAAGGGTTAATATTTAATGATGCTTAAGGGAATTCATTACCTAGGCACTACTATTTGATATTGATTTTTTAAAGTAATTTCCTTTATCTTACGTTCATTATCATTTTTACTTTTAGTTTATTTGTTTAACTTATTTTTTAATTAAAATCTAAAATTTGATTCATACGTTAGATAATAGAAAAAAGGGTAATTACTAGTACTTATTGTCTTTGTGGAATCAACTCATACTTGTCTGTGTTAGTTACAGCTATGTCGTCCATTTGTGGTAATTTAAATATTGACCTTAACCCTAGTCAATCAATGGATGCGTTTTATTTTGAGATTCTTAACTTATGGATTCTATTAAGGTAAAAGATAAGAGACTCATTTGTGGTTTAAGAAATTTATAAAAAAATCTTTAATCTTTGATTTTTTTTAAAAAGATGCTCTTTATAAATTTTAATTTTCTAAAAATACAACTTCACTTTGACTTATCTTAAAAATAACAATGAACACATATGACATAAATGTCACATGTGGATCAATCAAATATTATTGACATGACAATCTAGACCAACTCTTACAACTCTTAAACCTAAGTTGAACTAATTAAAATGGATCCAAACCAGTAATTAAAAAATAAAAAATCCTCTAATGAGTTGTATAATCATTAAAATGTTATAATAACCCAAAAAGAAAAGCCTTTGTAATGAGTAGCAAATTAATAAATTCAGTGATGAAATTAGAAAATAAAAATATAGTAAATAAATAACATTTGACTGGTCTACGTATAATGTTTATGTTACGTATGTTTTGCTATTTTTTTTAACGAAAGTATAAGAGAATGAGGTTTTTTGAAAAATTGAAAATTATAAGGAAAATATTAAAAAATTTTAAAATTAAGGAGTTTTTAAAAGTTATTTGTCGTATCTTTTACCCTATTTTATTATTTAAAATTATCTAAGTTTTTAAAACTCATATTAAATAATGAACGAGACATTTTCTTTGAACCAAATAAAAATGTATTAATGTAGAATGTGAATTCAAGAATAACGTAAAGAGATTCTTGAACATATATTTTAAAATAAGTTAAATCTATAAAAAATCATAAATGTTTTTATTTTGTAAAAAGTGATAATTTCCACACACAAAAAACACAAGAAAAACAAAAGACTGAATCTTTATTCCTAAACGAGGAGTTATAAAACTTACTTCAGGCGAATTATTAACTACTATAACTTTAAGGGCAAGGCTGACACCGCGGCAAGAGAATTGAATATTAGATATGAATATGATTGCATATTGGCATGACTACGTGCCTACCTACCTCTTGCTCCTCCTGGGTCCTGGCCTTGGTCTTTCATCGACACGGAGTTGATAATGTAGACTTTTGCATTTTGAAATAGAATACATAATCACTCTCATTGGAAATCCAAATTAGACCTCGCTGTTTCAAGCAAGTGAAGAATTTCAAGGCTCAATTGAGAAACTCACTCGAGCGGGAAGGTTTGCTTTTTTCCCTTTCTTTTTCTTTTAGTTGGCAAATATTGAATTATAATCTTCAACATTTGGATGCACGTTTCTAGAACTGAGTCTTCCATAATAACAAGCATCATTAAATGCAACTTAAAACAAAAACAAGAGAAACATTTGATATTTTCATTCTCCCTTATCCAATGAGAATGCTGTTATATTATATATGTTATGTAACACTTAACTTCACACTAATTAATGACGTAATTGCTATTAGTGCAAAATTTTCCCACTTCATGTCTCTTGTTGTTTAAGTTATATTAAACGTATCAAATTTGTTAATTCCAGAACACGTGCGCACAAAAACTGCTAGTTGAGCCCTCTAAAGAATACAACGTTCTCACCGTCTAGAGATGCAAGCTAGCCTTTTTTTGCTCCCTATGCATAGCCTAGGTGTTTGAAACTCGGAAGTCAAACTTGCAGGCACACGGTTTGTGATGACGTATAAGTAAAGGTAATTATACAGGGGGCTCTATATTTACGTACGTGTTAGCTGAGCTCCTGATCAGTCTTAACGATATGAACTTGATTTGTATGACAAATAAAACGTAAGAAGAAGTTTTAATTACTACATAGGACAACCAGGGAAGGACTTTTGTATAGTTTCTTAAACCGAAAAAGAAAGAAAGAAATTCGGAGTCATGTGGAGGTCATTAAATGCGATGGTATTATTAGATTATTAGGTTTTAGCTAGGGTTCTACACGTCTTATTTATGTTATGTTGTGGTTTAGTTAGTCATGAGTTACTGACGTATTCAAAGGATAAATTTCCTTTAGACCTTAGGCTTCTGTCGGATCTCATCACATCAATTTCGTAGCTAGTGAATGGATTATCGTTTACTTTCTTATTATTTGGTAAATGTTTTTATGTCGAGTTCTCATATTGTAGTAATTCGATAAATAAATTAATGAAACGAAATAACGTACTAAACCAAACTAGAACAGGCTCAATTACCATGAACGTTGATGTCTACGTCGCCAACAAACATTCATGTTAGAGTTCCCATTCATCCTGGAAGTTAATTATGGTTTAACTGTGTGGTGAAACCGACCTAGCTAGTTAGCTAATTCAACTAGCTTTGACTCTCTTAACTGCTTTTCACACTCGTCGAGGTCTTCTAATACCATTATACATGTAACAAGCCACGGAGAATCGGAAATATTTATGATTCCTTTTATTTATATATATAGTCAAACAGAACGTGGGCATGACTACCACATGCAATATGCCAACCTATCACGCGCCGAGGCGGTGGTCAACCCCCACCCACATACCCATGGCTTAATTTTCCAATTTCCATCTGACAAATTTACCCTCATCACAGCATGTGAAGCTCTTGAATCTTTTGCTTCTCATAATGATTATCTTGGTTTGTTATTACAATGTGATTAGTTTAATGAAATGAATTAGTCGCCTTATTATAACAAGATCATGTGCCTCTGGTCTTCGCTAGATCCCACTCCCACCACCTCTTCTACTATTATAAATACGCATTTTCTGCTTAATTTCTTCAACATGTCATCTACCGAGCTTCTTCTTCTCTGGTAAGTTAATTGTTTATATAATACCAATCAACAAAGACAAATCTATCTTATTCAGAGAAAAGAGATGGGTGGTTCTTCACCATGTGCCTCTTGCAAGCTACTCAGACGCCGGTGTGCCAAAGACTGCATCTTTGCTCCTTACTTCCCTTCCGACGACCCTCACAAATTTGCCATTGTTCACAAAGTCTTCGGTGCTAGTAATGTCAGTAAAATGTTGCAGGTTCATCTCTAATCTCTTTTTTATCTAACTCATGTTTACTTAAAATTAGTTTCTTTATCTAGAGCTTGAGTTCTGATTACTTATGATCCGATACAGGAGATTCCAGTTCATCAACGAGCAGATGCCGTGAGCAGTTTGGTGTATGAAGCAAATGCAAGAATCAGAGACCCGGTCTACGGATGTGTAGGAGCAATATCGTACCTGCAAAGTCAAGTTTCGCAGTTGCAAACGCAGCTAGCAGTGGCTCAAGCAGAGATGCTTTGCATTCAGATGCAGCAAGAACCTAGCTTACCGACCCAGCTACACGATGAAGACCAAAAATCTCTCCTTCTGGCCAGTAATAACTTCAATGGCATGCCACAGTTTTTGAGCTTTTCTTCTTCTAGCAATATTGTAATGCAAGAACCACTGAAGAAAGAGTCTCTTTGGACTTAATGCTTGCATTAATTTGTCAATTCAAATTAGGGAGCTCTAATTGTTTTACAACTCTCTTTACAATGTTAATTGTAGCTAGCAATGTCGTATATGCGCGTTCCTTTTTCTTGTGGGAACATGTATGACATCAGTATATATCAGTGCATCCGTATGCATGTGCTTGAGTCCGTGCCTAAGAGACTTTTGGATTCTATGGAAGAGTCAGTAGAACTAACCACTATAAAAAGACAGACATAACAAAATATGATTTCATATATGATCCAATCAATGCACAGTCATTATTGATAATGTATGTCCAGGAAATCCAAACTTCATATATTCATGATGAGTAAGTGCAGAAATACAACTACCCAAAATGAGATCAACTCTAATTGTTGTAATGTTCTTGTTATCAGGGCCAATCCATAATTGTTGACTTGATGATTTTTCGCAAGTGATTTTACTTATTTTCCTTCAAAAATGCATTGGTCCAATTTACCTCAGAAGTCAGCTACCTAGAGAAGTGAATTAAAACATCTGCATCTGTTGATAGCTATCACTATAACCTTGAAAACGTATGGTAACATGTGGGGCGGTTTAGAATCTGATCTATTTTATTTGTGATTTGGTCATAGCTGAACTTGTGGTTGATAGCTTCTCGGGAAAGTTACCTTCCTATGTAAATTTTATAATCTTGTTCATCTACTCATGTGAATTGTTTGAAATATTTGAGTCATTAAACTAACGATAGCTCAACTCCCCTGATCATTTGCATTTAATTACCGATATTTTCTTAATTGTAGTACAATGTGTATTGATGGTGTGAAAAATATAGCTATTTTTGATGCTCGAAATCAAAAACATGGGTCGAGAACTTCTCGAGTCACGTCTTACACATATACTAAAAACGTCAAAGAAAATGATGATATATTCAAATGAAATAAAACTCTCCGTGTATGAGAGTGTTTTTATTCATGTATTGACTACAAAGAATAAATCTACGAATCTATCTTCGATGAATGATTGGAGCCATATATATACATTATTTACAAAAAACAAGTAAAATAACATAACGCCTACTAGAGTTTGTTATTACGTAACAAACATTTTACTGGCTTTGCACTAACTAAAATAATAGACTGTGAGAGCAGAGCACATGATCTCTGCATGCTTGGAGTGATATTCATCACCTCCCCCACAAGCTGGAGGATGGTACATGCCTAAATTTGGGAAGTAGGTGAGACTATTGTTTAGCAGTAAGGATCTTGGTGAGTATATCAGCCAGCTGATGTTGGGTAAGTAGGTATGTTAATTGAAGAAGCCCTCTAAAACTTTCTCCCTTGTAAAATGGCAGTTAATATCTATATGCTTGGTGTGTTTATGAAAAATTAGATTACTAGCAATATGCAAAGCTGATAGGTTGTCGCAATGAAGAATGACAAGCTTCAGGTTTATGACACCTAATTCCTCCAAGAGTCTGACCAACCATGTAACTTCAGAAGTTGCCTTGACCATGGCTCGATATTCTGCCTCAGAAGAGGAAGTGGAGACAGTAGATTTCTTTTTAAACTTCCAAGAAATTGGACTATTACCAAGATAAAATTGGACTATTAACAAGCTAAACTAAGTAACTGATAACTGATCGTCTTGATGTGGGACAAGCAGCCCAGTTGGAATCAGAAAATGCTTGGAAGTGTAGGGTGTCTATGGCCTTCATCAAAATGCCTTGGCCAATGGTACCTTTAAGATACCAAAGAAGGTGTTGCAAAGTAGCCATATGTTGAATAGTAGGCTTGGATATGGATTGACTGATGGTTTAAATAGTGAAGGAAATATCAGGACAAGTGTTGGTGAGGAAGTTTAGTTTGCCAATTAGATTTTGATAACTAGTAGGATCTAATAAAGTGTCCCTAGAGTTAGGAGAAAGTTTGAAATGTAGGGGCAAAGGTGTGGCTACAGATTTTTCGTGTAGCATATGAGAGTCTTCCAAAAGTTCATATGTGAATTTCTTTTGAGTCAAAACAATACCATCAGGTAAATAGGTAATCTCAAGACCTATAAAATAATGCAAAATACCTAAATCTTTGATTGTAAAATCAGCATCAAGGTAAGTTTTAAGATCAGCGATGAGAGCCTCATCTTAACCAATTACCAATCTGTCATCCACATATATAGCAACGATAGTGATTGAAGTACCGTACTTATTAAGAAACAAAGAATGATCATTTAGGGATTGCTGAAAACCTTTAGAGAGAAGAGAAGACTTTAATTTACTGAACTATTGTCTAGAGGCTTGTTTAAGGCCATAAAGAGACTTCTTTAGTCGACACACCTTCTGGTCAAGATTAGGAATGCCCTGCGATACATCCATGTAGAGTTCTTCAATAAATCTCCATGCAAAAAAGCATTATTAATATCAAGGTGATATAAAGGCCAACACTTAGAAGCAACAATGGAAATAATGCATCGAATCGAAGCCATTTTAACCACGGGATAGAAAGTCTCGGTGTAATCAACACCATACTGTTGACGATTACCTTGAATAACCATCCTAGCCTTGAATTTTTCAAGGGAGCCGTCATATTTTTAACTTAACTTTATACACCTATTTTAAACGTAAAGCTTTCTTTCCTGGAGGCAAGTCAGAAAGATCCCAAATATCATTAGCTTGTAAGGCTACAATTTCATTATTCATGGCATTAACCCATTCAAGATATGCGGCATCTTGATGGTAAGAGGTTAGCTCAAAAAAGGAAGTGATGTTTGTAACATGAGCTTGAGAAATAACAGGTAAGGAATCAAGAGAACCAAATTACACCAATGGTTTGTATAGGAGGAAAACAAACAAACGAAATCTTGTAAATGAGCAAGTGGTTTATGGACGCTAGTAGTTCTTGTAAGAATAGGAGAAGAAGAAGCGTCGACAAAAGGCTGAGAAGTAGGAGAAGAAAAAGCATTGGCAGAATGTTGAGAAGAAATTAAAAGAGAGTGACCAGAATCTGAAGTAGAAGGAGGTGGAGTGTAACACCCCATTACCCTAGGGTACGCATCGGGACACCCGTAGGTCATTCCGACACATATCCTAAGATAAGGGA
>JANIIA010440190.1:0-19477 GCA_027478495.1 Erythroxylum alaternifolium | reverse complement strand
ATAAGTCGCCTTATCGCATATACAAGGCGACTTGTCAGTATCGTAAAGGCATAAGGCGCCTTACACAATGAACAAGGTGACTTACCCTTACAGTATTGTATTAGCAATGCATGCTAATCATGTTCTATTGAAAAGAGTAAGGCAATACGATAATAAATTTTTTTACGATAGATTCATAAATAGGTTTGCCTTTGTAAAGGATAATAAGTCAATTACTCTTGTATTTATAACAATAAAATAGTTTTATGAAGACTAAACCAACAGTGAAGAGTGATAGGAAATAAAGGATGATGGATCTTATGAAAAACATCTACGATAAAATTTTATGCCTTCATTGAGAAATTGATGTATTCATATTGTTTTCTTTTATGTTTAGGTTTTAAAATTGTTCCTTGGAATTTTCTTTATTGGAAGATATGTTTGTTTGTTTGATTATTATAAGGACTAAAGAAGATGTATGATAAAATACTTTATGGTTGTAGTTTCTTTTACTTAATTCTCTTTTGATTGTATCCTTTAGTGGTTTTATTTACTCGACAATTCTAGTCGCTTATGATTTTCCTTTTATTCCAAAATAAACTCTGTTAAGCTAATCTTGTTGTATAAATTGCACTTCTTCCAAAATATTGTTTAAAGGGTTATGTTTAGTATTATGAATCAGTGTTTTTTAGTTTGAAAAAGACAGAAGAAGAGAAAATGAAAGAAAAAAGAAAAATTCTCAAAGCTATTTACTTTTAAGACAATTAGGGCTCATGGCTCAATGCCATATAAGCACAAGGACCCATTTTATTAATAAACTTGGAAAACTATGGCTCAATACTAGTAATACATAAAGATGACCTAATTTTAACCATCCTACAAAATTTTCCTCCCACTTATCCATACTCTTTTTCCTTTACGTTTCCCTTCCACAAATGATTCTATACTAAATGATCATATGTCCTCTTATTACCCTTAAACAAGTCATTATTAAATATGACTTCCTTAAACAACAAATTAACCTTAAGACCTCTAGCATATTTGACAACATTTTTATAAAATATAAAACCTCCATAATTTAGGCATAATTTCATTAAAGTAGGCTCAACATATGGAAGGCAATTCAACTTTTTATCACAACAAAATCTTAAGACCTTGCTAACTACAATTCAATTTATTATGAAGCCAATTGAATTGTAATTAGCAAGGTCTTAAGATTTTGTTGTGATAAAAAGTTGAATTCAACTTTTAACATTAAAAGAGTTTATTTTTATTGAAATACTATAGTTTTAACTACAATTAAAAGAACCTTGATTAAATTTTATCAGTCCAAATAATAAGGAAATAAGTCAAACAACATCAAATTCATGGGTGAAATGAGAAAATAACAAACATAAATTCATGCAATTTATCTAACAATTAATTCAATGAGAGAATAACAAACAAAAACTCATGCAATGACAAAATTCACACATTTAGAACCTTCATTGAACACTTTATAGGTATAAGAAATTCATCCCTAACGATTAACAAAAACACCTGTACGTGGCATTTTTCACCAATAGGAACATATTCGGACACACAATGAACCATTAACAGTACATGTAGATAACACATACCACATGAACCAAAACCTACCTAAACAAATGCTTCCCTAACAAGAAAAATAAAAAACCAAGTACAAAGAAGGAATAATTAACCATGAAGGACGATTAACTGGAGATCAAGACAATGAACATAGTGTATGGAGCTGAAGACCACGATAATGTGGAAGAGGAAAAAATGAAAAGTTTCAGAGATGTTTGACAATGAGGGGGAGTGGTTATCTACATTAGTTTAAATAGATAACGAAATGATGTCATTTGTGGTTGAATAAGCGAAGTCATTTTCCTTCCAATTAAAACCATAATCCTGATGCATTTGAATTTACCTGCAGAATGATATTTTCATTGGTAAATTACCAACGAAAATATCCCTTTATAGTAATTTACTGAGAACTATTAACATCTATTTTTACTATAACTTTCACAATTTTGTCACTAAATTCCATCAGTAAAGTTTGGTCTCCTCCTTTAGTGATGAATTGTTTTATCACAAATTACCTTTTCGTGAAAAAATTAACTACTGAAAGCAATTTCTTCACTAATTTACTACAAAATGTTTTCATAGGTAATTTCCATCGATAATGTGCAATTTTCTTGTAGTGTATAGTTATAATTAGAGAGTGAATTAACGAAAAAAATCCGTGGCAAATTGAGTATGTACTTTTACTCTTGTGATTGGTTAATATGCATTATTTTTCAAAGAGTATAACTAGTGGTAGACACAACCAATGAGATTTTGATCAGCTTTAGACTAACACATCCATATTAGCCTTATTGCTTTTTCTTTATTTGTGACCTTCACAACAAGTACATCCTGACTTTGCTTTGAATTTATATTTGAGACCACATTTTTATCACATGCATTAACATGGAAATGATATAAGCATTCTTTGTTTCATAAATTACATTTTCCAAATAGCCTCCCATTTGATATTAATTTTTCCTTTGTTGAGTCCCTTTAATCTTTATGAGCCTTTTTTTTGTTTTAATCTTATTACATGATTTAAACCTAATCAAATGTCCTAACCAAGCCTTAAAGCTAGTGGAGCATTTGTTGATTGTAGATAACTGTGGATGCACAAAAGTATAAGTATGGGGCGTACATATATGTAGGTTGGTTATGATTATTTTGGATGTCATTTTATGTCTTATCAATGAAATTCCTATGTTGATTTAGCTTCTTCAATTTTTATCAAAAAAAGAAAGAAAAGAAAAAAACATGAAAACAAGGAAAGAAAAGAAAAGGAAAATATTTAAATAAAAGTATCAAGGAGGAAATGCTATTGTTTTGAAAAGTTATTCATTATTAGTTTCTCCTCCTAAAGTTATATTGAATGGGTGATTTGAGTATGTTGCATATGAGGTAGATTATTTTTTGAAGGTTCATTGTTTATAGTTTCAACATATTGTTGTCATCAACTTTTATGAGTAATCCCTTCTAAGTAATTATGGTTCAAGTGGTTTGTGGTGTGATTATGAGTGAGTATTGATTTTTGCGTTTAATAGTATATTGAGTGTTTTTCTTATTTCACTAGTTTCGATGGCTTTTATGCCATATTATCTAAACACATCTCACCTTATCCTTGCCCACATTACAACTTTAGAAAAGTCCTTTGCTTCATGATTATACATGTGAATCTTATTGTTAGAGAAATGAAATGATATGTAAAGTTGTGGAGTGTCTTGATCATGAATGGTGTTTGAGTGTACCTAGGGATCTATCTTATTTAAACACATTTTTTGAAGTCTACGTCTAAATTGCTCAGTTTCTAAAGGTGGTGATTGTTGATGAATCATTAGTAGAAGCATTGAATGTTGAGTTCTTGCTATGGTTTTTAGAAGTTATTTCTCTTTTCTTATGACTAATTATTCATTGAAAATATGAAAAATGAGTAAATATTTTAGTTTGTGACTTTGATTTTGATGATTTGCCCAAGAAAAGTCAAAAGCTAAGCGTATGGAAACTTGATTTATGCTTAATTATTGATAAATGACAATAGAAATAATTGACATATAGCAGTAGAAATTATTGACAAGTGGCTTTAGGATTTATTGACAAGTGACATTGAAAATTGGGAGACAATTGGTTTAGAAATTAGGTGATAAATGGACTTATTATTAAGAGACATGTAGGAGCCTAAGTAAATATCCAATTGGAAATTATATTTAAGTGATATTTGTCATTACATGTGTCGTGACACTTACCAAGCCTTTAGCCCATGATATTTTCATCTTACAAGACAATCTTTATTGTCTTTCACTTTTGTGCTTACTCTCTTCTTCATTTTCTTCTTCTCCATCTCACAAAACTCTTACCCTTCTTCTTGCTACTTCCATCTTCTTGTCTTCTCCATCTTATTAATTAAAATCCTAACCAAATCTATCATGAAAAGATGATGACCGTGTGATTGAAGGAAAGCTAGGATTATGTGAAAATTTGAAGATCTTGAAATAAACAAGTAAGTATAAAGCATTATTCTTCTGTATTTGTTGAATGGAACATGTTTTGATGATAGTTAAGAGTTAAATGATCATAAAATGAGGATGTGTACATGCTGAAAAGTGGATGTATAAATGTCTTGTTTTTGGGTATATTGTGATATGGAAGAGAAATGAAATGAAGTTGAACATACATCTGTATTTTGGTAATATATTGATTTATAGATATCCAAATAGGATGGATTTTGATTAAAGGTAAACCAGAGACATATAGCTACAATTTCTGTGAAGGAATTGAATTTGAATTCTGTTCTTACAGGTTTTGCAAGTTAGTTTGAAGTTGAGTTCTAGCATAGTCTGCAGCACTACCATTGACAAAAATTGTGTCCTATTTTGATTGAATAAACTATATTGATATAGGCTGAATCAGACAAAGTTTTCTTCATAAAAGTTGTATATTATTCTCTTATCTTTCTAGTAGTATAAAGTTTGTAGTTTTTGGACATCATAATTGAGAGATATAAGTTTTACAATTTGGAGTGCACTAATCCTTCAATCATGCACTAGCCAAAATTTTGAACGTACATAGTCTGTGGTATTTTGAGCATAACTCGTGGAATAATGAACTAAATTGAATGATTGTTATTTTGTTTGAAACTCAAGACATAGAGGAACATTTTATTAGAAGAAATTATTGTCTCAAAACGTCATTTTATAGGTCAAAATGACTACACAAATCTGGCCCGAAATTTGCCTGAGAAAATCTAGAAAAAGTTGGTTAAATGTGTGATAAGATTGTTTGATGCATTTTAAAAGAGGTAGACAATGTTAAATTAAATGAGTAGAGGTTTGAGAGTTATCTGCAATCAATTTGGTCATTGAATATAGTTGATGTTGAATGAAAGGGGTTAAGGTAAGTAAACTATATTTTGGAGTAAAGAATGCTTGGAAGGAGTTATAAATTGTTTATAAAATGTATCAAAGAAACATTCCCGAGAATTTGTCATTGAACATGCATAATACATGATACATTTATAAATGTGCTTATTATTTTGAATGTCGAATGTATCAATGTGAAAATGTATGTGATTGCATATAGAACAGCATGTTGAGCAATCGCCTCCAGACATTGCCAGGACTTCAAGGCAATAAGCTAGAGGGAGCAATTGTGAGTAACCTAAGATGGTCTCAACTTGATTTTTTGTTTAATTTTTAATTGAGTTAATATGTGATGTTGTGTACTGAATTCCAAACATACAATTTTCTAAGCATTAGATGCATGAATAACGCATTGGAAGTGTTTCTTGAATGTGAATATGAATTGATATGTGATGTTGTGTACTGATTTCTAGACATAAAATGTTCGAGGCATTTGATGCATGAATAACACATTGGAAGTGGTCTTTGAATGTGAATGTGATTGCATAAATGTGTTCTCAACTTATATGTTGAATGTCGAACCAAGTCCAAAGATCATTGTGAATGAGAAATGTGAATGCGAATATAGTATACTGAATATGATGATTGAAAAGGTGAAATGCATTTATTCCATAAATGCATGAAATATAAAAGTAGTTGTGACCAGAGTTGCTAATGAAAAAGAACTTAAAGCTCAAACATTCGTGGTAAGAGCCTATATCTCAATTTGTATGATGGAGCCCGATATCCACAATGGATATGGGATAGTATGATAGAGCTCGGTATCCTAACGAATACAGGACAGTGTAAAAGGCACTCAGTCACAATAATGTAAAAAAGAAATTTGAGTCTCATAAACATTGCATACACATAGGATATGTATGAAATGTGTGAATGCTTATTGATGAATATATCTTACATGATTATAATGAAATGATGAAATATATAGATTTTTGAAATGGGACAATTGTGTATAAAGTGTTTTGTGATATTCTATAATGAAAATTGAATTGAAATGAATTATATGATGATTTAAATTGTGTGTTGCATGACAAGAGTGAACCATTAAGGATGGTTACTCAATAGAGTTCGCAAAACTTAACCAACTTGCAATACATTTTCAGGTTCGAGAGAATGACGACTTAACTTCTAAAACTGCTTAGAAGAGTTTTTGGTTTAACTTTTGGAATGAAGAACATGGTTCAAAGGTTGGTCAGCTGGGACTGAAGGATTAGTCTTATATTTTGTTAAATCTTCATATATGTAGCATATTTTGTAGATAGAGTTATGACTCTGATAGGCTGATATTGTATAAATATGAATGAAGGATTTCATGCTACATTGTAAATTATGGTTTGTGAAATGAAATGCAGAGATTTTGGATTTAGACATTATGTTAGTTGTGATTTTAATTTTAATGCAATGTAATATATTGAAAGTGAGATAGTTAGTACGCCATTTCTGTCAGGCATATGCATGTTCATCCAAAAGGCGTACGTGTACGTGTTAGATAGGAGTGAGGTGCTACACCCACAACCCTCATGCATATGACTTATTTATCATGAAACTCATCTCATGCCCATTACATGTCACGCCCATACAAAGGAGGCTTATAGGCCATTAACGACTGTGAGTCACCAAGTCATAATTGTGACTTTTTTTGCCTCGCCCGAAAACCTTGTTTTAGTATAAATAAAATATGGTGATGATAAAATGAGGAGTCCTCATTTTTTGTTCAGGAGATGATAGAAGGTTACCATTTTGGAGACTCGTGGATGAGATAGAGAGCTAAGCTTCTCTACAATGGTTCAAATGTGATATTGATGCCCAAAGTCATGGTTAAGCATTATCTCTTTATGTTTTTTGTTCTTTATCTCTCTATGAATTATTTAGGTTATCTTATGCTTATGAATTTGGGTATGAATGATCATATTCTTGTTATTGTTAGATTGTTTATGGATGAACCCATTATTGGAATCTTAAATATAATTCATAATTGTTGTAGTTAGATATTTCTAGAATCTTTAATATAATCTATAATCATTATGTTAAGATTCATTTGTAACAACTAATGGCTTTGAATCATTAAGGATACAATCTATAATCGTTGTGTTTTCAAATCATTAAGGGCAACATAACCTAGGTTAAATAACTTGAGATTATATGGTTACTGTTTAGATTGGTTTGTTTTCTATTTCATAATGTGACTGCCCAACTAAATCTAGAGAGCTTGTTCTTGGTTATTTAGTAGTTAGGTCTAATTAAAAAGCTTATCTTAATTAAATATGATCTCAGAGAAAACTAGGGTTAATAGAGCTTATCGTTAACCTATGATCAATAGTTTTAGGAGATATGTGAAAGATTACAATAAGAAATTTTGTTTAATCATATCTAGGACAAGATCGATCCAAGAAACAAATTTTACACATATTCAACACTCTTATCACTTTTAACTGTTTTCTATAAATTGCTTATTTTAGTTTTATTTTATTTTATCGATTGCATCAACCCAAAACCCCTTTTTATTTCCTTAACATTGATTATTTTCATTACAAAAATTAACTAAACATTCCCTATGGATATGATCCTGACTTACCATAGCTACAAAATTTTAATATGCAGAGTTAGGTAAATTTTGCAATACACTCGACATGCACTGTCAATAAGTATGGATCTTTAACCTTCATTTTCATTGAAAATTAATGAATGAGTTAAAATAAACAACAATCAACAATGGTGTTTTGATGCTTTTTGCAATTCCCTTAAGATTATTCCACAAAGCCATCTTCTGATATGTAATATTATGAGCATATACAAAGGAAATATGAACTGTTGAGTCTAGCAACTTGTCATTCACTCTTAAGTGCATTATCTGGTCAATTTGTGTTTCCACAATTGCATGAACTTAGGAGGAACCAAAGCACGCAACAATTATCACATTAGGATGTTGTGAGTGATTGGAAGCCTATTGCCAATTATGTGGGAGTAATATAGAGAAATCACTTTTTCTAAGCTTCATCCTTATTGCCAAAAGACCTGTCATACCAGCTTTATTATTAAGGATCAAATCCCTTGTCAAAAGTTACTTATGAGGTGCATTTTCACCTCTGACATTCCATATTATAACCCTCCTTGTGAAGTTCCCCTATAAGGGGTTTCTTCTTTTTTCTTGGACCTCTTTTTGCTGACTAGTTCAAATATAAATTTGTTTGATATTTCTCCCTCTTCATTTTCTAAGGATCCATAATTGGAGAGATTTTAGTCTTCCCCCTTCCTTACTTTTTCCGCTATAAAATGTGTGTTGTCATTTCCTCTGGACTCTTATGATTGGTATTAGATATTACATGTTGTCATTTCCTTTTGGACTCTTATGATTGGTATTAGATATTACATGTTTAGTTTCTTGTTTTGTGGATTTGAGTTCCTCTACACTCATGGCATGTTCAAAGGATAAATGACTAAATAAGGCTACACACTATTCATTTCTTACTTCTATCCTTTTTTAAACTATTAACTGCTACTTCATTTAAGGTTTTGTGGTTAGCTTCAGGTGATGAACAGTAATAATCTTGTTCTTTGGAATTAAGTTTTGTCACACCCTTACCTGTTAACTCAATAAATCCTCTTGCTTTAAAGACCCTTCTAGTAGGCTTCCAATTCTTCCTTTTCCCTAAGTTAAGTTTGCGCGTATATGTAACTCTAACATTTTCTTTAATAGGTTGCAATTGTTTATTGAGTTTGATGATAGGGATATCCTCAGGTAAGTTAGTTAAATCACTCACTATAATGTAAATTATTGTATAGTTAATACTTATAATTTCATCTATAACTTAGTCCATGAATATTGGCTTACCAAAGAAGCTAGCTAAGTGATTAAGCCCTATATTGCTTTAATATTCAAAGGGAAACCATAAATACAAATCCAAATAGGTATATACTCATGCTTAATATCCTCTATATTTAATCCTGGTCTCCTCATCTATAGAATGATTGGTTTGCTATATATATGCCAAGGACTAGCCTCTAGGACCTATTTTTCATTTTTTAAGTGAGTAACTTTAAACAAAAACACATTCTCAGAGTTCACCAAGACTTCTCGTAGTCTATGCTTCTTCCAGTTGCTAAAGGACCAGTCTTTCATGACAGGGGATGCTACCCTTTTCTCAAGAAAAAAGCCAACTATTATTGCATTCCACCTCTCTGCACCAGCCTTAAGTGTCTCCAAGGGAGGAGATACTATTCTAGTCTCTGTTACTTCACTCAGGGGCCAATAAGCCAGCTTAGTTTCAAGTCTGCTACTTGCAACAACCTACAACCAAGACCTCTTAATAGATGTTTCTATGGTGGAGGAATCCGGTTGAGGGGTAGTTAAGTTATAAAAGACATCTTGGATGTTGGAGCTAATAGGTAAGGAGGAGTTCATTTTCTAGGAAGAAAGGTTAATGCCCACAGGATAAAGACAAAACATGTTGGATAAATAACAAGGACAAGATTTTAAAGGAAGGTTGGAAATGGAGTATGAAGAAGTTAAAGTAGAGGAAGAGAATAAAAGGTGAAAAAGATTGGAGATGAAGGAGGTGATGGAGTAGGAACTAAGAACCAGAAGCTAGCTACATCATGAGAGTTCTTGATCCTTCACTATTTTAGCAATCACTTTGCTTATTTTTATGGCCTTAACTTTGAAAGAAATAAAAGGTGAGGATGATATTGGTTTAATGGGTAATTGATAAGTGTAAATTTCATTATGTTTTAGGACATAGTTTGATATATGTTTAGCCGTTAATTCGATCATTTAGTATGTGTTTAGGTTAGAATTGGGTTAATTTGTTAATTATTTATGTTTTAATTGTTTTATAGGTTAGTACAAGTTTTAGAACTTAAATATTATATTTTTGAGGTACCTTGATGTGTTTGCTAGTATTTTAGGGTCAATATCGAAGAACAGAGGAGTTTTGAAGGGAACTCGGGCTATAATATAGACCCACAATCATGGCAGATGCCACAATCGTAACAGATGTTGGGGATGCCATGGATGCATGCATCACATACGTGAGAATGTAGTAAAAGTGTTAGAAGCTAGATTTTGACACCATGACAACCCGAAAAAACCTATAATCATACATGTATGCATGGATATGTAAAAGAACATGAAATATAAAACTTTTACCTTTTGTTTCTCCTCCTTTCTAGTTTCTTCTCCTTATTTGGGTTATTGCAAACACCAAACTCATCCTTAATCACCCAAGAACATTCAAAGATCAGGAGGAAACAATATATAAGGGTGATTTGATCACTAAACTAGATGAGTTCTAGTAGATGCTTAAAATGATAGAAGATAGATCAAGACTCTTGTTGCCTGCACTTTGATTCATGCAAGAATTACATAAATTACAAGAACAAGACTCTTGATACCTCTCTCTCACTCTAAAAGTCTTCTAGAGCCCTTAGGCTCTCACTTGAGTGTGTAAGAAGTGGTAAGACTCTTGTGTACATAAGTGAAGACCTAACTTATGTACTCATTCATGCCCTCGGACAAGATCATGGCTCATAAGCCATGATCGTGACTACTTAAAAATAGGCTCACCTTTGGTCACGATGATGGCCTACTTAAAAATAGCCATACACACTATATTTTTTATCAGATCTTTTATGCATGTGACCCTTAGGTTCTTAGTTATTTTAGGCACTTGAATTAACTTTTAATTTAAGCAAATCATGAAGGGTTTCGTGATGACACTTTGTTATAATATAAGTGAATTAACATATGAACTCTTCGATAGTTAATTATCCAACTTATAAACCTTTCTATAGACAATTACTGTGTAATTCTTCATTTTACTATACTATACCCCGTTTGATTCGGAGTATAGGCTATATGTTAACTCCCACTAGATTGACTACGTCACATCTAGTCCAAGTGATATTAATTCTTGTCCTGGGATCTCATTACTCTATGTGTCATTGAAGACTCTCTTCATGACACATAACTACTCTGGCAAGAGACTCCTGAGTAATGACCCTAACAGGAGGTCATGGGTATCATCTCCTTCTATTAAAAATGGTGAATACTTTATTGGCTACCCAATTACCATAGAATACCAATAGCTGTACCCAATCACCACCCTAAGAACGACCTCATCTTGAGGTAACAAGAAATGATGTCAAAGCACAAGATTAGTATCCAAGATATCTTTGAGTACCTCAATTATAAGGATATTTACACCACTGCTATAATGAGCTTAATCATTAACATTTGATAGATCATCCATATGATAACCTCATAGCGGGTCATTCGATATACTTACTACCCTTAGTAAGCATCCACATGTTAACTCTAAACATGTCATGTTTACAATTTGTGAGATCCACTGCTTGATCAAATTAAGAAGTATAACATGTGCTAGTCTGTCTGGATTAATAATGTTCTGTCTTATTGATCCTATGACTAGGGATTATTTAGATGCTAACATAATTACACATGATAGGAATTTCATTATCATGATCTCATCATGGTTTCCTTCACGCTATGTTTTGTATCATGGACTTCATTAATTCGATTTAAGATCAATATCAATTCATATATTAACAAATGTCAAATTAATAAAAAATTTCTTTCAATTTATCAATCAAAATAAAGTTTGCACAAAAGTGCTAAAAGTGATTGCCTTTAAATCACTACTTTAACAATCTCCCACTTGCACTAAAGCCAATCGCCTTTGTATCTAATACCATAGGTGAGTACACGAGAATCAAATTTTATTTAAGAAAGTGGCTTAGTCAAAGGATCAGTGATGTTTTGATCTGTGGGCACTCTCCCTATGTAACAACCCACCCTCTTGCATGACACATACCCAACATCACGAGTGATATCTGAGTCTAAGCCCTGCGAGGGCGGCATGCTAGAGCACTCAGTCAGTCAAATCTCATTACAAAAATCTTCTTCCCCTTTTTATAAATTTTTTTCTTTTTTAAAATAATGCACGCTTTTGCGAAAATTCAATAATGAATTCGGTCCCGTTTCGATCATAAACTTTTCCACTCATATATAATATTTGCACAAAAATTAATTTCATTTACAGCCCTTTCCAATTTGGAAAGTTATTACAAAAATAGATTGATCAATAAACATGATACAAAGATCCCATAATACATTCTTTCATACAAGAATAATAATATTGAAAATAATTATGCAGAGGCCAACTGATCCCGACCTCTATCTCTCACTTGTATGCAATAGGTATACTCACGTTTGCCTTACGGTGTATTCTTACGAGCTCTGAAAAATATTTGCAAATTTTAGGTGAGTTTTTGCAAACTCAGGTAGTGACCATCCTCAATGGCTCACCCAGTCACATAACACATAAATCACATTCACAATATTTCACATTTCACAATCAATATAATTTAATCAGTCATATTATGCATATGTAGTGTGTATGAGACCCACTTTTCATTTATTATTTTCTTGTGACCGAGTGCCTAAACTGTCCTATATAGAGCTCATTGATAACTGTCTCATAAAGGGCTCATTGATAACTATCCCATATAGGGCTCGTTAGAAGTTGAGCCTAAGGCTATGAATCACTTTTGAGCTGAAGACTCTTTTTCACTCGTTGAGCTTTAAGCTCTGATCGGTGGCTACTCTTGTCACAACTACCATTATATTTCATGCATTCATGAAATGAAATGCATCAATTATATTTGCATGATCCCATTCAATCACATTCCTATATCATCAGACCTTAGTCTGCATTCATCATTAAGTTGAGAATCACATTTCCACTTACATGCAATGCTCACTCAAAACACATTTATCCTCAAATTATATACACTTAGTTCATCTCATTCATCAACACTTCAATATCTCAACCAAGCATCACAGTCAATGGACTACCTGTCTGGAAGCCAACACCATCGATTACATTCATATAGACATTCAGTAGTTAATCAATACCAAAATTCACACAAAGCAAACAATGAAATGAGACCATCTAGGTCTATTCACAGTACGCTCCAGATTAGCAATTGCTTCCAAGATTCGGAAATGTCCGAATGTGTACATTTATCTAGCACATAAAAATTATGCAATAGACATATTGCACACATACATTAATAACTTTACACAATTATAAGCATTCAATTATGCATATGTGTTCATATAGAATATATACAATGCCTGTTCATGACAATCTCGGGTATTTTTCCATTATTCTCGTCCCATTATCAGTCTTATATCAACACTCGCCTAAGTAAAATTTGTACTTAGGGTTTATACCTCAAATAAACACTTTGAATCTAATTTCATAGCCTAATGAATCAATTCAGATGTTTCTCTAAACACTAACTTTTGGGTCTACTATTTCTGTTCATTTAGACAATGAAAATGAAATATTTTGGGAAATTTTTCTTTTGAGAATTGTCCTTCTATCTCATACATTTCTAATGACACCAAAATCCTTCAATTTGGTTCAGTAGTGTAAAAGTTATACTCCAAATATTTTCGGACTGCTTTTATTCTGAGACAGTGCCCTGTACTTAATGTCCACCCAGAATTTGAAATTCTTACAGTCCGATTCAGAATTTTATTTCTTCATATGACACTTAAAAGTGGTTTGGAGTTAAAGAATTTTAGAAGGAAGAAGATTTATCAAGTATGATGCAGTTAGAATAGCTTCTCCCCAATAGGAATTTGGAACAGAATTGATAAACATCATAGATCAAGCTATCTCTAACAAATGATGATTCTTTCTTTCCGCTATCCCATTTTGTTATGGGGTATAAGCACAAGAACTTTGACGGGTTATCCCATTTTCATTGAGATATTGAATACAATCATGTGAAAAATATTCTTTCCCATTGTCGATACGTACTACTTGGATAGAGGTTTGGAATACATTTTGAATGAGCTTGTGAAAATGTTTAAAGACATGATAGACTTCAGATTTGCCTTTCATTAGGAATGCCCAATATACCCTTGTATGATCATCAATTAAACTGATAAACCAACGAGTACCTATTAGACTTGTAGCTCTAGTAGGACCCCAGATATCACTATGAATTATATGGAACAATTTTGAGGGTCTGTATGAGTGTATGGGATGATTGTTTTTGCTTTGCTTCGCAAAGACACATTGCTCACAACATAAAGAAATATGATCCTTATTGATGAAAAGTTGTGGATATAAGATTTTCAAATATAGGAAATTTGGATGATCAAGGCATTAATGTCATAACACAACATCAAAATTTGACATAACTGAAAGGGAAATCTTATTTGGTGATTTAAGTTTAGTAAGAGTACTCTTTCCTGAGAAGTAGTAAAGTCCATCTTTCTCCTCAGCACTACCAATCATCTTTCCTGAGCACTGGTCGTGAAATTCACAATAAGGAAAAAACGTCACAATACAGTCCATGTACTTGTTTAATTGATTGACAGATAATAGATTATAAGTTAACTTAGGCATATAGAGAACATCTTTAAACATCAAATTTGACAAACAAACCCTCCATTAACCAATAGCTGGTGAGACCTTTCCATCTGCAACCAAACATTAACTTTCTTTTCACATGGCTGATATTTCTCAAAGACATTCAAAGACCCAATCATGTGGTCTGATGCACCCATGTCCACAATCCTGAAATCGTGACTTAGAGACTTGGATAATAATGATTGACACAAGTTACCTTTATGCACTAATGTTGCAATAGGAGTCTGTTGGTCATGTGAATCTGATTCAATTGTGATCTTTGTCTGATTCAAGAGTTGGAAAAGCAGTTTAATTTGTTGGAAAGACAAATTTAGCCCAGTGGATTTGCTAATATCAGATTTTGCTATATGCTTCGTTCCATGTTTTTGCTGACCCCTTTGGCTTTTAGGCTTCCAATTTGGTGGTTTCCCATGTAAGTGCCTGCAGGTCTCATGAGTGTGGTAGGGCTTATCACAGTGGTCACATCATTGCTTGTTCTTAGTTTGTTGCTCTTGGGGTTGTTGAGTAGACCTTTTCTGAGAGTTTGCCACTAAAGCTGAACCTTGAGATATTTGTTTAGAAGTGGGAGAGGTAAGCATGATCTTTTTTCTACTTTCTTCCCGATGAAGCTCAGCAAACATTTCTCGGATTGAGGGCAATGACTTTAAACCAAGTAGTCATCCTTGTACTTCATCAAGTTCAACATTAAGTCCCTCCAAGAAATAAAAAATGCTCTCCTTCTCTAACAATTTTCCATATTTCTCGACATCAACATGACCCTCCCAATTTATTGCATAAACAGATCCATCTCCTGCTATAATTTAGTGAGTAAGTTATAATACTTGGTAACAGACATGTTACCTTAGTGAGTGTTTCTGATTTTGGATTTGATTTCAAAACATTAAGGTGTGTTCTCCAAATTAGAATATATTTCTTTCACAGCCTCCCAAATTTCTCTTACAGTTTAACAAAATAGATAGGTTCTTCCTATTTTTGGTTCCATTGAATTGATAAGTCAAGCCATAACAATAGAATTCTCAGCATCCCAAGCACCATAAGTGACTGTTGTTTCCCCTGGTTGAGGAATTGCCTTAGTTAGATATCTAGCCTTGCCTCTTTCTTTGATTACTAGTATGACTGACTGAGACCATTATCAGAAATTCATTCCATTTAATTTATATTGCGTGATTTGCAACGAAATATTATCAATAGAAGGAGATGAGGATTGGGCTGAAGGGGTTACGGAACTAGGTGTTTGGGAGGAGGAAAACTCGTCAAGGGTTGGTTAAACATCATGGCTGGAAAAAAAAATTTAGGCTACTAGAACCGATAGCTTTAATACCATGAAACAAGAGGATTTTAGAAAAGGGTCGAAAACTTAACTTTATTCCTTTGATTCAAGGAAATTTATACAAAAGTATTTCCTAATTTAATGCAACTAATTATCATATTTGCGCATAGGATAAACTTATCTTATCTATTAGAAGATAAACTTATCTCCTAGAAGATAATCTCCTAATCTAACAGACTTATCTAAAAATAAAGATAAATAATTATCCAACAACCTGAATTTATGAATCTCTGCATAAAATTTTGACCCGAGGATTATAATTCAAACTCTTACATCAGCCTTCCCAAGTCTATTATCTATCTCTCTAAATGTTAGCAACCGATAAAGTTGCTCCTTTGCAAGTCATAGAAACAATCTCTTTGTAAAAATACAAAAGAAAGGTTGCATATGTTATGACCCTCCTCAGACTTCCGCAAAACAAGGAACCATGTGCACTGAATAGGTTGACTTTTTTTCTTATAATTAAGGCTTAAAATGTAATTGCATAAATGTTTTAAAACATCGTCCTACCGCTTTGGTTTACCAATCCACTTATGTTTCTTTTCTTTCTTATTTACTAATGAGTTTCTAGATATTATCTGCACCTTCTCATATTATTCTAAGGTTTTGGTTACTTGATTTTAGGTTTTTTTTGTGTGCACGACTTGCTTATACATTAAAAATCCCATTTACAAGGAGCTTCTTTGTTCTCAGACCTTAGACCTTATAATCTCAAGGATGAACAGTATTTCTAGCTACACAAGTACATATCTGTTTTCTAGTTGATAAATGTAAATTCACTGGATTTTGTTACACAAGAGTCAATCGATTCTCATGCTTAGATGTAATTTTAACTAATGCAATGAATTCTAAGTTTCGTGACTAAAAATGGAAAATCTTCAACAAAAAATATGAAACGTTTTTGATAAACAACACCCAGGAGAAATGAGGCGAAAGATTTGGAAAGGTCTAGTAATATGTAACTTTACTCCTAACTAGTAGCAAGGTTATTTCCAATATAAACAACTACTTTTTGTTAAACAAAAGTAATTTAATTCTATTATATAAATAACTTAATCGATTGTTTATGATTTAAATATAAAAAGCAAGGCTTTTACTTTGTATTTGTCCATGGTCATATAAATTTTAGACTTTTTTGTAGCAACTTTAGCCATAAAACAAAGACTAGCTTTTAACAACTTGTTTAATGGTCTTTTCATGTGACAATATTATGAATTAAAATCCTGTTGAGCTAATATAAATTTCCTTTTTTAGGTTCAATATTTATAATTGTTACCAAGGGAATGAATATTGTTCCGTACTGGTCAGTATGTACCATACTGGCTGGAAAACGGAACGGTATTCATTATTTGAGTATCGGCCAGAGATACCGGTCGGTACAGCTAGTTTTCGTTCGATATCAGCCAGTATCCAAAATACTGGCCACATACCAGTTTGTACCGTAAATTTGAAAAACAGTAAGGACTTATTTGCAATTTTAAAAATTTTAACCTAAAAACACCCCCTCTCTATTGCGTGCCTCACCCTCCCACACCTGAAGCTTCTTCTCATTTTTTCACTCTCTCTCACTGACTCTCACTTTCACTCACAACCGTTCTCTCTCTCTCTCTCATTCTCCTCTCCACCTCTGACATTGCTGCTCCCTCTCCGGTGGTGCTACTCCTTCCCCGATGACTATCACCTTCCTCTCCGATCCACGCCAGCATCAAAGATCCTCGGTTCCTTCACAAGAAGTTCTTAACACGCCACCATCTTCAAATCTCCTCCATGAGGACCACTACACCACACCGTCGCCACCTTGAAGGAGGAGAGAGCGTTGTTGCTCGCCCCTGATCTACACCCGAAGCTGTGACCCATCACTCAACCCGATACTCAACCCAAAAACCCGAAGCTATGAATTGGTTTTTGTGTGTGTTTTTTGAGTTTTTGATTTTTTTCCTGCTTAATTGCATTTTTGATTGTGAATCGGTTGGAACTTGGATGTTGAAAGTTGGAATTAAATTTTGTGATTTGGTAGGAACTTGGATTTGTGAATCGATTGGAACTTGATTTTGTGATTTGCATGTATCTGTGTTGGATATTGGAGTTGAATGATTCATGGTGTTATTTTGGTTTTGTGATTTGCGTGGGTTAGATTGGATATTGAAGTTGAATGATTCACAGTTTTGTTTGGTTAATTTTTGATTTGGTTTTGTGGTTTGGTTTAACCGATTACGAGAAATTTATGTTTAACTTTTTTTATGAATGAAATGCAAGGCCTGATGTGAATATGTGATGATGTTGATGAATTGAATTGATTCAATTGAAAGTTTGTAAGTTAAAACAACTTAAATTAAAATTTTAAACTGAGAATATTAAAGTTGCAAACTTGCAAAGACTTAAATAATTAATTGACACATTCTTAAAATTTGTGAAATGATATTTCATTTTTAGTATTTGAGAGTTAGCTTTAGGTCAATAATTAATTGAGTATAACATTACAAGAAAAATATCGTTTTACGATGGACATTACCGACCAAAAATATTAACTTTTTGTCGGTATGTAATATTAGCAATAGATGTTATCGACAGAAGTTACCAACAGACAAAGGTGTTGTAGAAATGACCGTAGCTATATAGATGGAAAATAATGTTTCGTTGGTAAATTTATCGACAGAAAAATGTAAACTGTTGGTAAATTTACCGATGAAAAATAATGTTCCGTTGGTACATTTACCAAAGGTTTACATTTTTTCGTCGGTAAGTTGTTAAAAATTTACCGATGATTATTCCGTCTGTGATTACAGATGATCTACCGTTAGTTATTCCATCTGTGATTACCAACGGCACACCGTTGGTTATTCCGTCTGTGATTACAGACGGCATATGGTTAATTATTCCATCTGTGATTACCTACGATATACATTTTTCTGTCGATAAGTTTCTTCAAACATTACTGATGGGTGTTTTTTTACCGTCGACAATTGTCCTAATTTTACCGATGGAAGTTGTTATTTCGTCTGTGATTGCCGATGGTAGTGTTCTTTCTGTCGGTGATTATTTTAATTTTACCGACGTATCTCATATTTTCTTCGATAAATTAATCAGAATTTTTTTTAATAATGTACTGTCAATGCTGTCAATAAATTTTATTTCATGATGTTATAATTAATGCATAATTTAAACAGCTATTAATGTAATAATATAAATTTAATTTTTAAAACATAAATTTGATTGATGATATAAAGTTGAAAATATCTTAATTGATAATAAAAACATTAAATTCGACATAATAAGTTTTCGTAATTCTAATAAAATGACCAACAATACACTATTAATTTGGAGACGGTGGATGCTCTGATTGGTGCGATGAGGTGCTACCCCTACCTTTCAACTCATCCACCTTATCCATCGATTATTGCAACTGATCCATCGATTATTGCAACTGAGTTGCCAATGTATGCACTATGCTCCGAAGTTCTTGGACTTTATTAGTTGTGGACTATCTATTAGATGCTACTGTACTGGACGTAGAGGATTGCGAATAACATGTATTCGGAAATGGACCTATATCCTTCCTTGACGGTCCCTATCACCCACTGCATGAAGATAGGTTTGAGTCTCATCAACATCTTCAGACTGCTGAGACTGTCATTGAATGTTTTCTTGTATTTGGTCATATCAGAAGGCAATGTTTATATTAGTAAGTGATAATTATTAAGCATTAATATTAAACCATA
>JANIIA010440082.1:0-19478 GCA_027478495.1 Erythroxylum alaternifolium | reverse complement strand
ATTAGGAAGCTTTGTTGCTACCATTCTTTCCAATTCATTGAGATATCCAGCTTTAAATCCAGTATCAGTAATGTACGTTCCCACATTATGCAAATCAACCATGTAGGAAACTAGCACAACATCCTCATCATAATTCCACTTTCTTCTTATTCCTTTTGAACTTTGAGAATCAATAGTTGATGGGGAACTCATCGATACACTTATCTACCAAATTAAAGCAATATTGATAAATAAAAATAATCATTATAATAAAGGGAAAAAACATTCATAAAATTCTTCATACTAATTAACATTAAGCATCAACAGCTTACGAGAACAATATCGTTTACAATAATAGCATACAACATATATAAACAACACAGAGTACAATAACTTACATAAATAATAATATAAAACCTCCTAACACTCAAACATAATAGAACACCTAAAAATGTCAATTCTCATTTTGCCTAGATGTTTGTCATTCATTGAACATTGCGCGTGCCAATTCAATTCTCCAATTTGTTTAAGCATTAGTTGGGTCAATAGTAGTTATACACTCCTCCTCAACGACTAGATTGGTGTAAAAATAATCTCTTAAATCACTCTCTATGAGATCAAAACTTATTTCATGCCTAATAAAATTATGAAGCAAACAACAAGCTATAACAATTCAATTATGTGTCTTTATTGGACAAAATGATCGACTCCCAAAAATAACCTACCTAATTTTTAGTAACCCAAAACACCTCTCAATTACATTGCGTGAAGTTGCATGTTTCATATTAAAAATTCCTCTGGAGTTCTTGGCTAGTAACCTTGATGCCATTCATTCAAATGGTACCTTTGACCCCTAAAAGGTGCAAGGAAGCCCTCACAAATTGTATAACCTGTGTCGATTAGATAATAGCAACCTACATAAAAAAACTACATAAGTTATTCAATTTAGATTATCTCATATACAAAATTTCAAACAAACTTCCTATATCATATAGGAAAGTTTACCATGAGGCACTTTTAGTCCATGTCTCCTAGTAATTGCATCATGAAGAACTCGAACATCAGCTAATGACCCTTCCCAACCAGGAAGAACATAAACAAATTGCATGTCAGGTGTGTATATAGCTAAAATATTTATTGCAATATCGCCCTTACAAGTTCGAAATCTAGGCTTATCTTCAATTGGCACATTAACCCTGATATATGTCCCATCTAGAGCACCTAAGCTATTCTACAATTCAAATGAAATAAAAAATAATGAGAAACCTTAATCACATTCACTATATTTTCTTATAAAAGTATCCATTGATGGTTCGAAGAGTTTGTTAGTATGGGCTCAGGTTTCCTAAAAAAAGATCTTACAAATGCATCACTGCATTTAAAACATTATTAAAACACCGACTAATTGTCTCACCTGACCTTCCAAAATTTTTCCTAATAACTCGATTTTTAACATGATGAGCAATAATATGTAAGAAAATTGCTACTTGTTCATTAATAAACATGTTTCTTCTTGACTTTAATCCTCTTATACTTTCTAGCATTTCACATAGTTTAAAAAAAGCTTGCCTATTCATCTTAACTATTGAAATACATGACTCATCATTGTCATGCACAATTTGTCTCACATAATCTCGATTTGCATAAAAATTTAGAAAATGACTTCTAATCCTAGCCTATAACTATATAAAGAAGCCTCTGATGCCAACAAACAGAATAACGAACTAACAACCTTACACAACTGCAACCATACAGTCAAGGCAGTCACATTCCTTTTTGTTTTTTCAACATTTCCACATAAACTTAAACTGAAACGAGCCATGATTGTAAAAAAAAAGAATGTGTTTACATAAATTTGTTTAAACAATGTACAATGTAAGAGAACAACCATGAAATAATTCAAAATAGTTGAAGATATAAATTAGAGTAAGAGAGAAAAAAGAAGATAATATTTCCAGAGTTAAAAAGAGGGGATTATAGAACATAAAAACCAAAACTCAAACAATCAGTTTAAATAAAACCCTAACTCAAATAACCCAACACCAAATTAAGGAAGATAGAAAGAAAGACAAAAGCATAATAAGCATAAAGACCCTAGTGGCTAAGGATAAGGAAGTAAATTTTATGCATTGTGCTAGTGAAATGGACTAAAAATAATAAAAAGAATTTTAAGGAATTTTCAAAGTACTATTGATTATGGTAAGAAGTTTGAGATTGATTGAAAAAATTTATTCACAAAGTCAGTTTCAACTAGCAAATTTCAAGTTTTTAAGGAAGAAAGTTGAAGTTTGGGGTTTTTTAAGCAAGGAAGAGGTGTTAGATACTTGCTTTAAGAACATATTATTTCTTTAAGAAATTAACTTGTGCTATCTTGTGTTCTACTTCTTTGATTCTATTTGTTGTCAGTGCCATAACCCCCCTTTTTTTTACGCGTGCTATACCTTTAATAATATTAACAATCTTGAAGTTCTGCTTTTGTTTATACAAATTGATGACAATTTTACTATCAGCATACATATTTTCAAGTATTGTAGTGATTAAAGACATTCAAAAAAGCTTATTTATATTCATAATGATCTAAAAATTGTTTATAATATCTCTAACATGAATCATGCAGAATTACAAATTGGCAACAAGTTCATTTCTATTACAATCATCTTCATCCCTTGAGTACTAGCTTAAAGTAAAAAAATTAAAACAAAGAATTTGAAGTATGCTTGAAGTAATTGAAGTTCTGTAACTTATATGCTTTCTTTTTATAGTTTAACAAAAACATAATTGTCATACTAGAGCATTTTAAGAATTTTTTATGACTTGTTTCAATTGCTAATAACACCATTTATTCAATATTCAATTTGAAGTTCACTATAATGAAGTTAAGTTATAATCTGCTATTCTAAATAAGTTAAGTTATGCAGTAGTGGTTTACATCAGAACAATTACTTATGTTTTCATCTAATATCCCTTTACATATATATTGCTATATATACTACTATGTACTCTTATATATAATGCTATATATATCCCTTTACTTGTGCTTGAGATTATTTACTACTATATATGCCTTACATTTATATCTTTTCAATTTTAAGCCTTATTCTCTATTTTCATATCTAAAAACCAACAACAATTTATTAATGCTCCAACAAGTTTGTCGAGGATGAAATTCTACTAAGACCAGTAATAATCTTCTCTCTGAAGATGATTGAAAAATTTTCCTATCTTCCATAACATAAAGATAACCCTGGGAATCAATCTCTCCAACTACATTCATACCATATATAACCTATTAAAAGAAATAAAATTTTTTTCAATGGCTAAATTCATTCACAGCCAATTTTAACTACCAGTGGTTTCCTCTTCTAGTTTTTGCTCTAATAGAAATCTATCTGGGAATAAACTCTTCTAATCAGTGCCATAACCCTGAAAACGTAGACACCATACAATCCATGTTAATACCACACAGATAACGCATCTTCAACATAATTCATACCACCCAGATAACTCAAACACCCTTTAATCATATCAATTAGTAATTAACACGTCCCAAATAGTTCAGATGATTTTTCACTCCAACATCAAACAAGTTGATACAAACACATTTAAACAAGTTGATCCAACTGCTTGACTATATCACAAAGGGGAACAAGCAGACTGTTACAACCCTTCATCAAACAAAAAGACTCGCACAAATACAGGGAAGAGACGGGAAGAAAATAAATTCCAAAAGAAAATCAAGTTGATTGGAAGATACGAGAAGGCTAAATAAGCATCACAAGAGCTATTTGGTTGACGAGGTAAGGCAAACAACCACGTTGATAACAAAAAAAATAAAAATTTAGCAACGAAGTTAGGTTCACAGGAAATATACCTAATTCGTGCAACTGGTAGAGAAATGTTGGAGAAGATCGTGAAGAGCGAGAGGGACGAGAGCTTGAAGGAGAGAGCGAGGAGGACAAAAGCACGGGAGACAAGAGCGTGAAGCGTAAAGATGAGAACGAGAGAGACAAGGATATTTCGGTCCTCAAAGTCGTAAAGTTTATTCTGACATACCCAGAGTAGGTAAAGACAAGGGTATGTCTTCTTTAGCTATTCCCCAATGTCCGGGAATAATTAAACCCGAGAATAACTATTCTAACTCTCTTTTTCTAACCAAATATAAGAATAAGTAATTGTCAAGAATACACTAGGAATAGAATACTTATTCCATTGAACCAAACATGCTATGAGTGATTTGTTGAGGGCTTGGTACCTTAGGAATGTGACAGATGAAAGTTTTATTAACACTGCTACAGGAGATTCGTCCTTCAAAAACATTCCTGATAAAAGCGCAAAGTGTGTTTTGAAAGAAAATTGCATAGTGTCCTTCGGTTCCAAGGGCCTTCACACTTGCCAAACTAAAAACTGCTTGCTTTATTTCATCTTCCATAATTGGTGTTTGTAGCATATGAAGTTGCTCAACTTTCCAAGGAGTAAACTTACCACAAAAGTAATCAACATTGTTGTCAGACTCATCCATAAACAAAGTTGAAAGTAGTTTCACGCCATAGCTTTCAGTTCAGATGCATCCGTCATCTGTAAATGAGTACTAAGATTTTAATGTAATAGTACACCATATTAACAATGATTGTCTGCAAATGAGTGAATATCATACTTAAGGCTTAGTTTGGGAGAGTAGTGACGGTTGATAATCTGTTGAAATCAACCTGCTGAAATGATAAGTACTTATTCTCAATAAGTATTTATGTATTTAGGATTATTGTTTTGGTAACTGCTGAAACATGAAAATAGATGTTTGGCAAGTGCGATTGCGGTTGCTGACAAGAGATAAAATGACTAAAAATTCCATTGATTTAATAAACTATTAATTGTTGTATAAATAATTAAAAAATATATTATTAGTTATATAAATTTAAAATTATAAAAAATAAAATATTAAATTAAAATAAGAAAATATAAATAAAATAAATTTAGTAAATAAAACATTTTATAAAAATTATATTATTAGTCATATAAATTTAAAATTATAAATAATAAAATATTAAATTAAAATAAGAAAAAGACGATACGGAGAGTCAGAAATAACGAAGAAGATGATACGTTGGACTTGCTTTTTATTAGTTGAGAGTATAATATGGAAAATAATAATTATCAGAAGGTTATTAATAGAAAGTATAATTTTTACCGCAGAAACACTTTCCTACCGCAACCCTCTTTTTATTTATTGATTTCTGTAGTGGTACTGCACTTTCCTCCAACATTCGGTTGTTCGCCCACAAATCCGAACATGTGACTGCATTTAGAAAATACAGTAGATAAGTACTTATCTCTACTATACCGCATATCCAAATATAGCCTAAATCACCTTGTTAACATTAATTTTAACTGATGATTTGTGCTTAGTACCTCTTAAAATTGGTTAAAATTTGCATTAAAATGTTATTGATAATGCAGTACTTCATTTTTCTTTCGATGAAGTTAATTATACCAAATCTCCTATAGTTTGGATATTTTTGTTATATTTTTTACTTTTAAAAATTATTATTCACAAACATCATCTTTTATTAAAAAATTTAACAAAAGTGCTAAAATGATGTCGTGTAATTTATGTAGGTGTTATGTGACACAACTCATATTTTGATGTCGTATATATAAGAACATCTAGTGAGATTCTCACTGAAATATAAGATCTGGAAAAGTTCAATAGTATGCAATTTTGTCCCTATATAATAAAGAGGTATCGAAAGGAAAAGTTCAATAGTATGCAATTTTGTCCCTATATAATAAAGAGGTTGTTTTCGATAGACTAATACAAATTAATAATAATACAAAATATCAATAAATACTCATGATTAAACATATAAAAATATGTAATACAATGTTTCTAAAAAAGAAAAGTATGTAATACAATACCTATAAAATATGGTAAAAGATTAACAATGTAATATAAAATACATAAATAAACACACAAACTAAGAAAAAATTATGTTCGATTTTGTATGATGTTATCAAATCACATGATGAGTATTGTGTGGTTTGGCAATATCACACAATATCGTATGTTACCTGATACAAATATGATAGATAATGTACCATATAATATAATATGTAGATAAGTTTTACAGTCATTTCATCATTTTCTGGTAAGTTTTTTAACAAAAAATTATATTTCAGAATACAAATGATAAAAAAATGAAAAATAATAAATATAAAAATTTCATGTGGTTAATTTTTTTAAATTTTAATTATTATTATTTTTAATTTAATTTAAAAAATTTACACTTCTTAAACTTTGGTTAATAGATCGATGAAGTACATGCGATATCAATATTACACGTAAACAAATTGAATGATACGATGATTCAAGTTAATTCTTAAGTTTGAATTAAATTAATTAAACCTTATTCAAACTAGTAATTTATTATAATTATTTAAAATGATTAATTTAACTTGAATTTAATTAATTCGAATCAAGTTTTAAAAACTAATTTGTGTTATCGTATTTTTTATTTGTATAAGTTTGATGTTCATATAACGTGTTTTTTGTCATTATTTAAAAAAATTTTAAAATAAAAATATTAAAGATTAATAAAATTCAAATTTTAGTTTTTTAATTTTTAAAAGTTTCTTTTAACATAAAAGGTTAAATATATTTTACCCAAAATAAAATATAAGAAAAGTAAGTAATCATTCTAAAAAATTATAAAGATAATAATAAGTCAGGTCGGGTCGAGTTTGCCGTAGGCCTGAGCTTGATCCAACAACTTTTGTTTAGACCTGAGTTTTACCCGAGACTCTATCGACTCTACTCGGCTCAACCTTACCTAAATTTTTATTTTAAAAATAAAAAATAAAAAAGTACAGCATGCTATTTGAAATTGTCAAATTTCGAGCTATACCAGACTTAGACAACCAAAGGTTGACACCGATTCAAAGCCCAACTGAAGTCTAGTCAACCTAAGGTTAGCCTGTTGACCTCGGGCAAGTTGAGCCAACCCAAATGATATCCTTAAAAAATTTGAAGCTGAAATACAAATGATGCAAACACACAGGATGATCGAGTGTAATAATTAGCCCGTGTCATTTGGTGCAGAAAGTACGTTGAAAAACAAGCATCCACCAGCCATGAAACTAGTGGACTAGGCAGACAAAGTATAAAGGAAAACACCAAGTACAAGAATACAAGAAGGTTGTTGCTTTGCTTTCAATCTTCCTCTTTTGCCTTTTGCTTCCTGGAGGTAGTTTCTCATCTTGACGCCTCTTTCTTCGATGATCCATTTAACTTTTTTTTTATTTATAATGTAACTTATCATCAAATTTTGTAGCTTTTACTGGATTGTTCTCGCCCTCCTCGGCGTTTCATGTTAGGTTTTAGGCAGTAGGGTATTGCAATTGAATTGTGTTTTGTTTACTTTATGTTGTTTCTGATACAAGTTGCATTTTTTGTTCTTTTGATGGAATTGGTTGTGTTGTAGATATCCGGAACTGCGTGTGTTTTGTGGTTCTCAATTTGATTGCTTTAACTCGTCTATTGACATCTGTAACTTCGCTTGCTACGTATCTGGTTATCTGAGGACTACATAATAAGCCCAAATGCATCATTTGTATCTTTGTGTGTATAGTGCTTTGGTACCAATTTGTGCGTGCCGTAATTTTGAGAGTTTGATTAATCATCTTGGCAATTCTTTGTTTCTATCTGAGATTTTTCCCTGGTACCAATTTGTGCGTGCCGTAATTCTGGGAGTTTGATTAATCATCTTGGCAATTCTTTGTTTCTATCTGAGATTTTTCTTTTACTGTAACGAGCTCACTCGTTCGGGTTTTCTGAGTATCTTGCTACTAAATTCTAATTGGGAATATTTGAGGTACATATTATGCGATGAATATAGTTCACTAGTTTTTCAAGAATTCAATTAGTTGCAACATATTCCCAGACTGGCAAGTTTGTTCTTTTGTTTTATATCTCTCTTTTTCTTTCAATTTGGCTGATGAGTGCTAATATCTTATTCATTAAGTGTCAGATTTTGAGATAAATTATACGATTGGTAAGTGGTAATTATGTGTTTCTTTTGACCATCCTTTCATGACAGATACCAGGAAACCATTCATCATCATCGGTGGCATTACTTTGATGAAAGAACTTATTGGCGGGAATGGGAGGTTGCTGTTGTTCTTCCAGGAATCCCCATCTTCGTGGAACACCTGTGTTCTATTATGTTAGTGATTCCTCATTTTCCCCGTATACATCTGCTGGATCTTTCCTTGTTATTTTATTTTGTTTTTTATGTATAACCAGCTATATCTGGTTTAGTAAATGATGGATATTTGATTTGGAACCGGAGCATTTGATAGAGCCACTTGTCTTGGTGATTTTCAAGAATTCTAAATGGGCGTTGGTGGTTTTAACTCATCTTGTGAAAGAAAAAGAATCATAAAGAAAAATGAGGAATCTATTTATTCTAGATTAAATCTCTGGCAAATTTTGATGGCTGACGAGTACTTTCTTTGCAGTGTCCATCGGCTTTGGAAGAGCATGAGCCCTTAACATCTCGCAGTGGGGCTGTTTCTGCATTTACTGCAGGTCTTCTAGTTGAATTAAATCTTAATACAGAATCTCCTGATACTTTCCGGTCGCCTCCTGCACCTTTGCCCTATGACCTAGTTCCAAGATATCCACAATCAACTGATTCTGAAACTGTTCGAGATACGATTAGTTGCAGTAGTTTTGAAACTTTAGCAACAGAAGATCTCGCAGAATCAGACTTGAAAACTCGCGCTAGTTCCTTGCTTGTCTCCCCAAGGAAGTCTGAAACATCAAAGCCAAATGACTCGGTGATGTCAGCAACAGAAGAAGAGGATGCTTGTCCCATTTGTCTTGAAGGTGAAGTAGTACCGATAAGATTGAGGCTCTAGATTCATGTTTAGTGCCAAACCTAAACTCTTGCTGCTTCATTCTGCAGAATATGATACTGAGAATCCCAAACTCATTACGAAATGTGACCATCAATTTCACCTTTCATGCCTTTTGGAATGGATGGAAAGGAGTGAAACCTGCCCTATGTGTGATCAGGTATGGCTAAAAACTGGCTGTTGTGCCCCACAAGCAACATGAGTTTATCCTGCTATTAACTGGTGGATAGTTGACATGGCTTGCTTTCTTCAATAATTATCTTATTATAAGCCACTATGTGGCTGATTCTCCTAAGAATTGGAAGAATAATGGGGGAAGAGACCTTATAACAAATATTTATCCGCCCAGTGACTTTCTTGATTAGAGCGGTATTTACTGACTTGAAGAGTTGATGCTAAATCTGTGAAGCTTTTGCTTTATGATTATTTTTTGAACAAATCAGCGTTTCTATACGCCATTTTCCTTCATCTTCATCCTCTTACTCTCCTTGTTTCTCTCTTAACTTCTGTTATGTTTATCTTTTCTTATAGGAAACGTTATTTGACCATACTTCAATTGATACATCTTGAATGAGTTTCCAAGATGGGAAATTACTTGCTGTTTCAATTAAAAGGTTGAAGTTAGAAGGCTGGAGATGGATGCTACTTGTTTATTTGACAACTGGTCAGCAGACTGCACACAAATTCCTTTTCGGTTTGGTTTTTGTTTGGTTTTGAGATCGAAGATGTCATAGTTTGCTTGTAACTCCTGTAAAGGTCCACAGTAAAGGAAGGAGTGACATGATATGCCCATACCACGGTTGCTAGGATCAAAAAGGATGGTTTTGCCAGTTAGTCACGTTGCAAGAATTGGCTTTTGTTTATGCAAAAAATAAAAAGATGGTGGCAAGCGGGAATTCCGTCTTCCATCTTTGGGTAATGAACTGGAGTTTTCCTTCTTGCACATATCGTCTTCAGTTTACTTTTTCAATTATTCGTGAACTATGTTGATTATCATGTGGACAAAGCATCTGAAACTCAGAGATGTGTAACGATCAATGACAATTTACACACTTTCTCATATGACTGGCATGCTCTTGGAATTTTATCTATTTAAGTTTGTAATTCCTCACCTCTTGCACTCTGGAAGTCAGTGAAAAGACAAATTAGTGATCTTTGATACAACTTTAGTAATTTGTGATCTTTGAATTTCCAGATGCAGTTTTTTTTTTAAAAAAAGATCAAAGTTTCAAGAACTCAAACTGTGGATTCGTGGTATGAATTCATCTTGTGAAAAGGAAAAGAACCATAAAGAATAATGAGGAACCTATTCACAGTATCGTGTCACCTGAATTCAATAACTTCACCTTCTCTGCATACCCCAACTTCAACTAACAAGGTGAACTTATCCTTTCTCGGTAAGACCTTGCAGCAGTTTCTTCTCGGAGCCTGTTCAACACTCATCAGAAACCAAAACTCTTTATCAATCACCAGACGTAGACGTACGTAAGAATTTTCACAAAATATTACACAAACGTTGTTACCTTGTTCCATAAATGGTCGTCAGGTTTTTTATAAACCTTGACTCTGCAAATCAGAGCAGGATTTGGCATATCCCAGTTGCAATCCGAGTTTGGACCCTGATGAATTACGTACTCACTAGCTGTTCTGTTCCTGATGGTGTCGTAAAAAGCTGAAGATAAATAATAGACAAAAGGGTTTTGGCAAGTGTTGCGACTTGAAGCTGCTCGAGTGTTGACGGCATAGCCTCTGGGATCAGAAGCTCGGTACGAATGGAGGAACGTCCTCGATGGTATTTCAATGTCTCGAGGCTTCAGTATTTCCTGGAAGATTTGAACGGCATAGCCCCATGATACAGATACTGTCCATTTAGTGCTTCTGTCGTAGCAAATGGATTGCTGGATTAGAGCAGCAGAGTCGAGTCTGATTGGGTCTGATAGCTTCTGAAGCGCAGTGATTCTGTTCAGTTCAGGAAATATAGGATCAATGATATCCAAATGATGCATTGAGACCAAAGGTGCCACAGGATGTGCTGTGAGAAGCCCGAACACGTTTCCATACACATCAAACTTGATAAGAATATAAAAAGGAATCGATAATATCTCGTCAGGATCGTGACAGGAAACAGAAGAGTATCGTGTAAAGTACAGGGACGAAACAACGAACCTGGTGAAATCCAGGTTCTTTGGTAAGAGGAACACCGAGCTCAGACATGCAAGCGTGAATCCGATCATCAGAACCGTACAAAGCTGGATATCTCTTGATGCACCGATCCTGCATCTTGGCAAGTGCTGGAGCTAATGGGTAACTAATGGCAAAACCAGCACCTCCATAGGCCATTTGATAAGAAAATCGTATGTTCTGCAAGTGACTCTCTGATACACTTCCTATATAATAATACTGACCATGATCATACTTGGAGAGAACCCTGAGCAGGTTATTGTAAGAGTTTTATCCGACAAACTCATATACTCTTACCTGTGATGGTCCACGACACACCCCTCGTGGATGGATGGTCCACCCGCAACCACTCCACCTCTATCTGTCGCCCACTTCCTCAACCTTCACCCACTGTGATGGGCAGTAGGGTCTGCGGCATTGTGTTAAAAACACAATGGGTTGTGGTTCTCGGGTCCTATCTTCTCCAAGCGTTTCAGAGCACACCATCGAGCTTGCTTCAGGAAGAGGATAGAAACTCCGACCACTCTAAACTCTCGAGGCTTATCGACGGCAATGGCTGGAGGTATCGTTTTGTTTATGCTTCCGCTTATTATGATGCATGTGTTTTACGTGCAATTTATACGTATGTGATTTGCATGAAATGCATGCTCTTTGGTTGGTTCGGTTTATAAATAGCAACAAATTTAAACTTCAAAAAAGAAAAAAGAAAGAAAACGCTTATAGGTAAGTAACAGCAATTTGGATGAACAATCCTACCTTAGAACTATAACAGCAAAGTAAAAGTAGCTCTCTTGGATTGCTCAACACAACACTAGATCAGATGGAATATTAAGAAAAAGAGATGAAGTCAATGTGAGCGTTAAAGTAACGACGCCTCAAACCTGAGAGTAAACAAGGGAAACTAATGTCGATGACTGCCCATGCCTTTCGTGGGAAAGGAAGCAGAAGTGTTGTGATGTACTCGTACTAAACTAAGTAACTAACCATATTCCTTGCTGTTTTTTTTTTTGTTATCATTTCCTGTTTACATCAAAATGGCATTTTATTGAAATTTGAATGGTTTAGCCAATATAAACTTATAAGACCAAGAAAAACTAATACTAAAACTAAAACTAATAAAATACAATTTTCATTTCCTAAAATTTGAAGTTAATATATCCGACAAATAATCAAGAATTACACTACTTTTCAACATTTCAATAAAACAAGAGTTTAAATTGGTTTATACACACTTCAAAAAAAATTTCATTTATTAAAAAATCAATTATGTAAAACATTGCTTTAGTGTATGCAATTATGATATCAACATCCTTCTAAAATAAATAAATAAATTATGAATGTAATTTTTAAAAAATAAAAAGTATTGTTAAATTTTAAAAAATACCAATACATCTGATTGTCTAGTTTAATAACAAATCAAATATTGGTCGTTTTGAGATGTTAGTCATTCTATGATGTTGTGCAATGCGTTTTATGTGTTGGTTTAATAACAACACTAGATGCAGTAGTGATTAATTATTAAGGCTTAACTATAGTAACCTTAATTATATAAAAAATTTTAATGAATCATGTAAAGATTTGAGACATTTAATTGTAGTTAATTATTTTAGTATAATAAATTTTATCTCACATGAATTTTTATTATATTTGAATAATTAATTAGGATGAAGTATCAAATTATTTTTCTAATTTTCCCACCATAAGTATTAGAAATTGGCATATGATTTGATAGTTTTATCATAAAGTTTACAATAAATCTGTCTGAATTAAAAATTTAGTCCACAAGTAATCTTTTTGTCATTTGGTTTATGTCTTTTAGTAACACATATATATAGTTTGTTAGCCTCAATTTATTAATAAGTAGTATATATGTTTAAATTATGCAGTTGTTTAAATGGTTAGTTTCTCTTATACAAGTTATGAAATTTCCAAATTGATGGGCAAAAACTATAAGCTTTAGAAGGAGAGAATTCTTCTTCATTTGGGATGGATGGACATTGATTATGTTATCCTAAAGGATGAACCACCAAAGGTAACAGAGGCTAGCACTACATCTAAAATTACTCTTTATGAACGTTGGGAGCAATGTAATTGCCTAAGTGTGATGTTCATTGAAGCTATAATTTCTACTAGCATTCGTGGTTCCATAGAATAGCATGACAATATCCATACCCTACTGAAGGCTATTGATGAGCAATTCGAAACTTCAGACAAAACACTTGCAAGCACCCTAATTGTGAAGTTTTCATCTACAAGGCTCACCGGTGTCTAAGGTATGCTTAAGCACACTATGAAGATGAGGGACATTGTAGCTCAGTTAAAGAAACTCAAGGTTGAGATGTCTGATTCTTTCCTTATGCATTACATTTTGAACACTCTTTTATCGTCGTATAGACCCTTTAAAATCTCTTATAATACAGATAAGGATAAGTGGTTAATAAATGAATTAGTGACAATGTGTGTTCAAAAGGAAGGGAGATTGTTGATGGAATATGGAGAGAGTTCGCAAAGTGCACATCTAGTTATTCAAGGAAAGAAGAAAAATCAAGCCAACTCAAAGGGAAAAGGTCAAATACCAACCTAAGTTGTCATTAAGAAGGAATCCAAGTGCTTCTTTTACAAGAAAAAAGGGCACATGAAGAAGGATTGTGTCAAACATAAGGAATGACGTGAAAAGAGCGGTATTATAATCACACTAGTTTGTTTTGAATCTAATACGTCTGAAGTTTGTCATGACACATAGTGGATTGATTCTAGTTATCCAATCCACATTACAAATGTGTTGCAGGATTTCCAAAACCTAAGGAGGCTAGTGGAAAGTGAGCAGTGTATCTTATTCAGAAACAAGATATGATCATGTGTGGAGGCTTTTGGGCATTGCAATTTAATTTGATGTACTGGTTTTATTTTAAAGTTGGAAAAGACATTTTATATCCCAATTTCTCTGGGAAAATGATTTCAATTTCAAGACTTGTACCATTTGGATATTCCTTTCATTTTTCAAAAAATCTTTAAAGTTAAATTATAAATATAAATTTGTTGGGAATGGTACATTATTTGATGGTCTTTTCCGTTTTAATTTACAAGATAATAATTATTACAATGCAAAACATGTTCATGCTAGAACAAAACCTCGTGTTGTGAATGAAAATTCCTCTATGTTGTGGCATTAGAGATTAGGACAAATCTCTATAGAAAGGATTAAGTGATTGGTGACTGTGACCGATGAGTACTTAGTATTTTTGGATTTTGCTTATTTTGAAACTTATATAGACTACATAAAGGAAAAATAGACCAACAAATCAAAGAAAGGTGCCAAGAGAAGTTCAGACATATTAGAAATCATAAATACAGATATTTATAGTCCAGATATGGACTCATATGGTCAGAAATACTTCATCTCATTTATAGATGATCATTCACAATATACGTATCTCTACTTTCTTCATAACAAGAATGAAGCACTAGATGCTTTCAAAATATTCAAAGCTAAAGTAGAGAGCCAATGTGATAAGCAAATTAAGATCGTGAGATCTGATATAGGTGGGAAATATTATGGTAGATATACTAAAGGTGGATAAGCACCAGGTTCATTTGGATCTTCAAGAACAAGGGATAGTAGGCTAATACACTATGCTTGGATCTCTAAATAAGAATGGCATGGTAGAAAGAAGAAACCAAACATTATTGGACATGATACAGAGCATGCTGAGTAGCTCCAAACTTCCTAATTCCTTGTGGACTGAAGCTCTTAAGACAGTTGTGTATATATTAAATCGAGTACCAACTAAGATTGTTTGAAAGATGTCATTTGAGTTATTTACAGGTTGGAAACTGAGTTTGCCATATATGTGAATTTGGGGATGTCCGTCTGAAATAAGAATTTATAATTTTTAAAAGAATAAATTAGACTTGAGGACCATAAGTGAGTATTTCATTAGATATGTCAAAAGGTGTAAAGGATATAGATTATATTGTCTATCACATCTCACTAGAATTATGGAATCTAGAAATGCAAAATTTCTTAAGAATGACTTGATTAGTGGGAGGGATCAATTTTAAGATATAGTTTCTAATAATGATCATCTGGATACTCAACCTTCCACCTCAAATAGTAAGGTGATTATCATTTATAACAATCCTTAAGTTCAAATAGACGTTGTACAACTAACTGTTGAAATTCAACAACCTATTATAAACATAAATGACAATCAAGAAATTCCATAAGTTGCTGATAATCTAATAGATCCAGTTATTCAGGAATTACCTGAAAGCATTCAGCAACCAGTTGAACAACAGACTTTACAGGAGGATGTTGGTGCAATATTTAGTAGATATGCTAGAACAAGGAAATCAGCTATTACTAGTGATTATGTTATATATCTACAAGAATCTGACAACAATATAGAAGTTGAGAATGATCCTGAAACCTTTTAATAAGACATTAGTTGCAATTTATGGTTTAATACCATAAAGGAAGAAATGAATTCCATAAAGAATAACGATGTTTGAGATCTTTTTGAGTTGCCTAAAAGAGCACCAATATATTGCAAATAGGTATTTAAGACAAAGAAAAACTCATTAGGCAACATTAAGAGATACAAGGTAAGACTCGTTGCTAAAAGATTCACTAAAAAAGAAGGAATCAATTACACAGATATATTTTCCCTTGTATCTAGAAAAGATTCATTTCGTATAATTTTAGTATTAGTTGCTCATTATGATATAGAATTGCATCAAATAGATGTGAAAATGACTTTCTTAAATGGTGACCTAAAGGAAGAGGTATACATGAAACAACTAGAAAGATTCTCCTCTAATAATGGTGAGCATTTGGTTTGCAAGCTTAAAAGATCCATATATGGATTGAAACAAGTATCCCACTAATGGTATTTGAAATTTCATGATATTATCTCATCATTTGGTTTTGTAGAAAATATCATGGATCAATGTATATAACAGAAGGTTAGTGGGAGTAAATTTTGTTTTTTTGAATTATACGTGGATAACATATTACTTACAACCAATGATAAAAGTTTTGTTATATGATATGAAACAATTTCTCTCTAAGAATTTTGAAATGAAAGATATGGGTAATGCATCTTATGTCATTGACATTAAGATTCATCGAAACAGATTTCATGGTATTTTAGGTTTGCCTTAAGAAATCTATATTAATAAGAGAGATTTCGGATGAAAGATTATTCACCTAGTTTAGCTCCCATTTTGCAAGGGGATAGGTTCAATTTGGACCATTGTCTTAAAAATAATTTTGAAAGGTAACAAATGAAAAACATTCCATATGCTTATGCTGTTGGAAGCCTAATATATGTTTAGGTTAGTACAAGACCTAACATTGCATTTGTTATTGGAATGTTAGGCAGATATCATAGTGACCTAGGATTAGATCACTGGAGAGCTGCAAAGTAAGCATTGAGGTATCTTCAAAAGACCAAGATTACATTCTTATGGATAGATGAGTCGAAAATCTAGAGGTAATAAAGTACTTAGATAAGATTTTGTTGGGTGTGTTGATTCACAGAAATCGAGATCAGGCTATATTTTCATGTTTACCTATAGAGCCATATCTTGGAGAAGAACCAAGATATGTCTTTGACTTCTACTTCCAACATAGAGGCTGAGTTTGTTTCTTAATTTGAGTTTACAATACATGGTGTATGGCTAAAGAGTTTCATACATAGGCTTAAACTCGTGGATTCCATTTCTAGGCCATTGAGAATATATTGTGACAATTCAATTGTTGTTTTTCTAACGAAAACCAATAAGAGTGGTAGTTGGAGTACATATATCGACATCAAATTTTTATCTATAAGGGAACGTGTTTAGGCCAAGAAAGTAGTCATTGAACACATTAGTACTGAATTAATGATAGTTGATCTTTTAACAAAAGGCATGTTATCAATGAAATTCAATGATCACGTTGTTATAATGGGATTGAGTTCCATTATATAGTTTTCATTGTATAGGCAATGTTATTTTCGTGAAACTTTTATAATATTTTCTCATATTATGGTGCATGTTATTGAATTCTGAGAAAATTGATTATTTTGAACCTGGAATAAACATAAGGTTTATTCATTAAGTAATGTTACCACATTTGGGTTGATATAATTATAGTATACTGTAAGTTATGCAGGATAATACTCAACCGTTAGAGGACTTATCATCATGATTTGTATATTGTGCTTGGATCATGATAGGATTTGATAACAATTTAAACGTATGGATCAAGTAAGAGAATATGAGAACTTTTCATATTTTTGGTAATAATGATCCAACATTATGTAGTTAATAGATACGGATATCTTAGTCTTATGGTAACTAATATTGCACTTGATAAGAACACATTTATATAGACCTTTTTTTACAGATTTTGAGATCCTTAATTTTCTTTTCTCTTTGAGATCCCTAATTTTCTTTTCTTTTTTAAAGACATATACTATCAAATTGAGAATTAAAAGCTTAGAAGAATTCCAAAACATAGACTCTTCAAGCAAAGATAACAATAATTAGGAGTATTTAGCCTTTTTTTGTATTTAACTTATATTCTAACGTATATTATTGGATATAATTTTTGGAATTGGCTAACAGCGTACCCAATCGTATACTTGAGGTAACACGAGGCACTGTTATCTCAAATTTTTCTACGGACAACCCTTTTTGTTTTCTTTTACAAACACGCCATGTTTTATTATTTTCTTTTTGTTTTTGTTTTGTTAAGGAACATTGGAAATTGTTTTTTCATTTTGTTCGCCCTAATTCAAAAACGAAAATTTGTTTAATCAAAGATAAAACAGAGGAGAAAAGTGACAACACAGTAATTAAATTGGAAATAAACATCAAATAAGAATTAATTTCAATTTGCCTCAATAAACAATCGATCAATTGAATCCAGCCTCAATCAAAAAGGGGCTGAAAAAGAGAGGAAGAAAACGTGTATGCTGGGCTAATAGTAACTCCTTCACAAAGCCGAATACAAAATCAGCTCTGCAGTAAGCTTGGAATTGCAGCCGTGTATGGTGGTGGTGGTGGCGCCTTTAAGATGCATGCGAGACCCAATTCCTACGTTGTGGTGAAGGTAGTGGTCGTCGGAGTTAGAGGGAGGATGGTAATACATGCGAGCTGTTTGTGGGCAGTGAGAGTAAAATCTTCCAGCAATTCTCAGTGCCTCCAACAACTCCACGTATTTTCCCATTCTCTTCAACAAAGAGAGAGAGGAAGAGAGAGAAAGGGAGAGAGCGAGGCGGCGATTGATAGCGAGTTTGCGGGAGACTCCAGGAGAGGAAATAGCACGCTTTTATAGGAATACTTTTCTTTTTCTCATTACCCAATTCCCATTTCTTTCCTATCCTTGCTCTTTTAGCTATTTCTTTTACCACCCTGTCATTAGTTGTATCTACTGTTATGCCCCTGCACCTACCCGCCAGTATTTTAAGTTTTTAACAATTTTCCTACAGGGTTTAAGGCCCTATTTGGCAATCAGCTGATTGCATTAGCTGTTAGCTGATTCTATCAGCTGTTGGCTGATAGCTGATTATATCAGCTGATTTGATCAGCGGATTGCATTAACTGTTTGTTAGAGATGTTTGGTAAAATTAGCTGTTTAGTATCAGCTGTTTATTTGTAAAATAACTTATGAGGACATGATTTGAAAAAAATATAAGAGTATAAATATTATATATCTTAATATTTTGTTAAATATTTTTGTAAGAATTTAAAATTTAGAAAAATCATGTTTACCTCTATTGTTTCATCATCTATAAAAACTTTATGCAATTCTTTCTATTTTCATTTTCTAGAATTAAAACTAACAAAAATATAACATGTGTAGTATTTAATTGCAACTTAATCAAGAATATAATTTAAACATTAAAATATTTCACAATTACGTAAATGGAAGAATTGAAGGTTAGTTGGCATCACAAATAAGTGGAAGAAGAAAAGTAAAAAGAATGTCCTTATTTAGGTAGAGTTGAATTGTGTGATGCTCTTTTTTCTTCTTTAGCTATTGCGGCGGCAGATACATAAATAGAGGAAGGTATAATTGAACTTTGATACATATAATTTTAGCTGTTAAATGAAAACGCTGATATATAATAGCGTTTTCATTTTCAGCTGTTTACTTTCAACTAGCTGATGAAAAAGCTATTCTCCAAACAATATTATTAGCTGTTTGAAAAGTCAAACAATCAAAATCAACAAATCAGTTAAAAAAATAGTTGATTGGTTGGTAACCAAACGAGGCCATTATCTATTTGGAGACACTATTAGAGGGTCATTATTCCCGTCTTTGTACTTCGTAATTTTTAATGCTTTGGGCTGAGCCCCTCTTTTCATCCAAAAACAAAAAACAAAAAACAAAAAACAGAAGATTTTAAATTTATTTA